>LYUA01000645.1:539676-551787 GCA_002093875.1 Calopteryx splendens
ACTAACCCGGGTTCGATTACGGGTGACGCCTCTGGGCCTCAGCTTCACCTAAGCTATGTACCTTCTTTAGGGTGCCAGGTCATCCTGGGAATTCATAGACGGCACAGGGAAAGGAACTGGCGCCCCTTCTTACCCTGATGGGTGAATTTTACACGCCGTTGGTACTGGTTGAGCTCTACCCTCACCTACCAAAAGGATTGATTATAGTGATTTGGACTTAGTTCTTAAAAATAATTGCATGGGATCGCATAAGCGTGAATTTTTGCAATTTTTTATGTCAGCAGATTTGATGGAGCTTATTTCTCAAAGACACCTACAGAAATATCTATAGAATTTCACTTATTACAATACAATTACACATTTATCAATTTTTCACGATGACGCACTTTGAAAATTAATTGCAGAATCCCCCTCACCTTCAATTTATGAATGCTTGCATTAATTGAGTGTAAATAGAGGAGAATGGAATGGTGGAGAAACCACGTAATTTGTACGGCCAGAACCAGGGCATTAGATAAAACTCCTGTGGAAATGCCGGAAAAGCTATAATTGTCAGTCCAGTTACGGTATTCAAGAGCAGGTGGGACTAGGGAAGGCGATGTTCCCACGACCCATGACACGGTTTCGCTAAACAAAACGTTTGCGGGAGAAGGAAAAATCACCGAATCCTACGCCAAGCACAAATCTAACAAAAACCTCTCCGCTTAGGTTATTCACATTAAAATCTTAATAATCAACCCGTTCCAGCCATACCATCCACTCCGATCTCGAGTGGGTCACGATTCAGGTTGGACGTAAGAAATTCGCACATCAGGGTAGGGGGCCCAGTCTCTTTCCCTGTGACGCCTGTGATTCCCCAGGATGACCTGGTGCCCGAAAAAACGCTACACAGCTTAGGTGAAGCTGAGGGTGCGCAGAGGCGTCACCCGGAATCGAGCCTAGGCCCTCCGGTCAGTAGCTCAGCGCTCTGCCCACTTTCCCAATTAGGGGTATACAACAAACTGACATGCAAAGAGAGTAACATGGTGTACATAGGACAAACAGGCAGATACTTCACCAAAATTTCAAGGGCGAACGATGGCTACTTCAAACAATGATCCCAAAGCACACTTTGCAAAATACCTAAAAGGCAAAAGGCATAATAGTGATTACATCCCAGAAGTGCCACCTAGGGCGACGATGGGTTTTAAGATGGATGCATTCGAAAAATTTCTAATTTTCGCGGACAAAAGTGAGAAAACGTCATCCTCTGCAATGAATATACGTTTCCAGGCCTTCCACTCCTCCAACGTTTTCCGAGCCAGAACCCCTCCACCACCCCCATCGACAATGTAAAGGGTTTCCCGAAACCCTCCTTTCCTTTATCCCGTATCTTTAAACCACACAGGGAATACCCAATCCCTTTTTTTCTCTTTTCTCATCCCAGCCGTCTGCGTCCCCCGCAATCCCTTCCCCCTTCACTAAGAACAGTATCCGGGGAGGCCGGGGAGGGGTGGAGGCCTGACTCGGAAGACAAACGCACCCACTGCCCCCTCTACTCACAACTCTACCTCTTCCAACTTCTCACCCCTCCCTCCCTTCCTTCCCAAGCAATATATAAACTCTATGCTTTTTGTCACTTTGCATAAGAACGTAACGCTACAGCGTAATGAAACGTGTCGTCCCGCTGCCAAATAAACTTGTACAAACTTTACAAAGTTCAATTTCATTATGAAATGTTTCAAGGTTCAGAAAAAGAGGGTGTAAATACTACTCAGTGGATCCCTATTTGAATTATAAAATACTCATTAAGTAATATAGATGAAATGCAAAGTAAAACGCCTAAAAAAACTTCTTATACTGAATTAGTGTACTGAAGTACGGCGTACAAAAAGGCTCCGTCGAATTTCAAGGGAAATAAATGTTTAGAGATTACCTGAACGCGTCTTGAAGATTTTCCCTATTAAGATCGCCCGTGTTTTTTAAGTGTACGTTTAAATCATGTCCTTGGGACTGTACGAGCACGACAACTCAGAAACTATTAACCTGAGTAAATTTTTAAAAACGCATATTCAAATTTTTACTTAGAGTAAGCCTAACTGATTAATTCGGTCAAAGCTGAACCACGTGAAAAAAAACGTTTCTGAGACATTTTGCACAATTTCCGGAGTTATTTTTCATAATTTGTTGCATCATAAAATTTATAAATTGGAGAGACAATGTTTGTTTTTAACGACCATCAAGGTAAAGATTTCTCCCAAAAACTAGGTATCTTTTATGAGATACGCGATTCATTCGATTTTTTATCAACCATTTCCTTTAGCCTAAAACTTAGTGATGCGTGTGGATGCCAGTTTTTTAGATAATAAACTTAGCTATCTAGATCTATGACTTTGTATTAGGCGAGTTTTAGTAAAACCTATAATTACAAAGATATTCCAATTCATTGTGAACCACTTCTAATAATTCGTCATCTAAAGGTTGATTAACGAACTACAACTGATGGAAACGTGCGCAATTGTAACTTCCTAACGAGAATAAACTGCAGCGTTATAATTCCGTTTATTCCATATGTATTTACTTCGAAACTGAATGTTTTCTTGCTGCAATAAGTAGCTGGAAATTACAATTTATCCGTAGGCTAAATGGAAATGGCGTTTAGGTAGGTTTAAATAAAACAATACATAGCTTTCTTTATTTCTCGCGCTTAATTATGAAAAGAGAAAACTTCGGTTGTAGGCTTTCGCAGGCAATATTCATCAGTGCATTTGTTCCTCGGGTAAAAACGCGTATAAAATCTTTATATTAATAACGTTTCTCTGACTGCGCTATCGGCGTCTTATGGTCAGAAGTGAGGGACCACTTCTGACCTGAAAATGCCGACATTACAGTCGGGTCAATATTAATATTTTCGTGCGATTTCACCCGATAAACAAATTTACTAAGAAAAAAACTTTTTGAAATGAATTAAAATCGGAATTAGCCAACGAATTAGATTATATTTCTTCTAATAACAAAGCTTTCTGCGAAAAATTGCGGAATAGTTTGCGATTAACTTTTCTTACCTAATCAAAGCAAAACAATATGCTCACATCAGAGAATAAATAATCAACAGTTGATAAATATATTTTTTTTAAATAAGGATACTACAAGCGTGGAGAAAGTAATGCGCTGACGACATATTTTCTTAGAATCAATTTTATTTGTAGTGATGAGTGGGGACTTTAAAATACTAAAACGCCGCGTCCTTACTGAATGAATGAACATTTATATTAATTGGTAAACAAATTAGTTGGCGTATAAGCAAACGGGAAGAGTTCGGCTATGGTTAGAAGGGGGACCCAGGGTCAAATGCTGATACCTCTGAGCGCTCAAATCTGGACCGAAGCTATGTTACTTCTGGGCATTAAACGTTGCTAATAAACCGCAGGCGACAGAGGGGAAAGTATCCGCCCCCCGCCATGAATTCACGAATTTTTAACGCCGAAGAGCTCGGTTGAGATTTGAATTTTACCCTCGCTAATCAAGTCAACCATCTTGCCACTGTAGTGGTGGAGTAACAGCCAAAAAAATATTCGCATGGGTGCTTTATAGTCAGTGGAAATGATCACCTGTAAACCATCTCATTTCCCATTGAGGCCACTAGGATTTTCCATCACGAAGCCATGCCGTGCTGATTTGATTTCTATTGATAATTAAGCGCCAGTCATTCCATGTCCTCCTCACCCCGATTAAAAGCGAACACACACGCGCATTCAAGCAAATGTGGAAGTTTTTTAATCTACTGACGGCCGAAGTACCCGCGGCGTGAAAATTTCTCTTTCACCTGCTCAGCGAACAAGAGTTGGGGAAAATCAGGAGCAAAGGTGAAAAAAGTCGTTTTGAAAGCTGGCACGTACACACTTAATAGTTCCGCGTATCCTGCCACTTGGATATGACCCCAAGTTACCACCTGAAACCTTTCCCCAACGCTGGATGGTGCGTAGGGGCTCTTGGACCTATCAAAAGTGGGACTTCTCTTCCAGAAATCACATCCCACTCCCTTTCGAGTTGGTCGGATGCATCCATTCGAACGGGCTTCTCTTCTCGAATTGAAAGGTCACCGTCTGCATCAATTTAACTAAAACACAAGTAAGGAGTGAGGATGAAATTTTTCTTGGTTGACAAGATTACTGAAATTCTCGCCTCGCCCCTTTCAACTTCCCTCCGTCCGCACAAATGCTAGAATTTCCCCGAGCGAAATTTCTAGCACTTTTGCGTGCGCACCAGGGGGGTGGCTCCGTTAAAGCTGTTGTTTCGACATTTTCCGCAGTCTGTTTGAATCCCCATGACCACCCACATCCCTCCCATAATCTGAGTTCAATCTTTCGAAGGATCACACATTGAGACGTCCTCTCTTGAGAAACGGTGAGTGAGGATCAGCCCGCATTAGCGGAATGCGCAGCTGAAGACGCGGAAATCCCCAGAAAAATAAGCGGATTATGTGGGATGGGGTGATATTACATAAGGCGGGATTCGATCCAGACAGACAGGCGATAAGCGATATGCGGTCAGCCACGCGATATTGTATCGCCTGCTTGCCTTTTGCATTCGATCGTTGTACACAGAACCTAAAGATACACCGATTACTTCTGCTTTAGTAAATTACGGTTACGAACTCTATCGTTGAAATCGATACAACAGCGATGAAACAGAACTATCGCATGAGATGCTGTATCCTGTTGCTTGTAATAGTTATCTCCATCGCTATCGCGTCGGTGCGAGAGATTATCATTTAAATGTAAATAATTCCCTGTTATGTCTTGTTAATGATCGTATAATGCTCATTAGTCTGTTATTATACGTACCTACATGTGTCATTAGTCCGTCTACGCATGCCGTGCGCATTTCTTTCTACTGTAAATTATGTATACTCTCGCTTCCGAAAATTAACTGTCGTTAACTCTAAAGTTCTCTTAAGGGGTTTACCCCTTCTGATGGTCGACATGAATTAAGTCATTGGCCTTCGGACTAAGGGATCAAATGAAATAAGAAGTTTTAAGGCGATTTAGACATCCTGAATGAAAATCAAAATAAGAAAAACATCGGACTAGAACTATTTTTATGGAAAAGATAATTCAGGGGTAGATATCGATTATTAGGAGACGCGATCGACATTTTAACATTAAAATTACTGCTAGCTACCATATATTAACTTCATCCTTTTCTCCCTAAATATCTGAAAATTAAAAAATTAAATCAATTGGGAATTAATAATTTTTTCATATAAAACCATTCCGAAGAGACCTACCGACATCAAGGCCGCGAATGATTGAAATTTGATCCGCGATCAAACTTTTAGCTATATTGGTATCCATATTATTTGTTTTTTTCAGTTCCTATCGGAATTAATCTAAAGAAAATATTACACTATGCTCACAAAACGCATATAGATTGTGTTAAACCCTAAAGTGATATAGCTGGATCAAATTCTTCATCATTCATTATAATGACAAGGAAACTTCATCATGCTCTGTTAACTTTGTAAGCCATTGAGAAATATAACATATTTTTTATTTAATCTTTTGTTTGCTTTCAATTTCTCGGACATTTCGTAAGTTTTTTTAGATTGATAAGAGTCTACGTAATGTCTTCTCTCATAAAAAGAGATGAATCGCCTGGTTATACTTACAAGCCGTGTCGAGTTCCACTGTTTCCATCGAGGTAACTATACTACTGCACCGGAATCCTCATTAAGCTGGTCGACTAAGCGTTCGTGCTTCCTTACTGTTTCGGGTGACGAGATTAACAGTCTTTAGAGCGTGCAAACCGTTGTTTCGACGCCAGAGATAACTTCAGAGACTGAAGAATATGATACCTAGTTAATGAAGCAAGTGGACCACATGAATGATAGAGCTTGTTAGAGGTCATCTAGCGGCTTCCCTCCCAAGTATTAAAACCCTTTGGTCCTAAAAGATCAGGATTATTAAAATCTCCATCGTCATGCAACTTCAACAAAAATAATTAAGCAACTTCAGTCGAATTATTTTCCATTAGCAATACTTAATATCTTCTTCTCGTGGGACGGATTTCTAAGATCAGGACGATGAAGTTTGCATTAAAAACAACGGATTGATTGCCCAAGTCCTGCGCAGATGTAGATTTTTTTTAGATATTTATTGCCAATCAAACAGGATGATCCCTATAAGTTCGAATAAACTACACCGTAATTTCATTAAATCTGCACTTTAAAACTTATACAGCGAGTGAACGTATGCACGGAGAAGTTAATGGATGCGGATTGGGAACTTGTGGATGCCATTTTAGTCAACCGCGCGGATAGCTAACCAGTAGCCGAAGACTCATTGAAAGGAAGGCCTTAGGAACACGATGCTAGGAAGATTCAGAGACCAGATCCTATCTCACAATACATCTCAGTAAAGTTAGGCATTTACAAATTCTCACGCAACTAAGCTTGGCTGTCATAGAGGTATTCCCAGAATCCGAAGACCATTCAATACACAGACCGGAGTAAATATTATCATAAGCAAGATGCTGTTTGTGATGAAAATTAGTTCCCCTGTTGAATCGAAGTTGCGCAGAACAAAGTATGGTTTAGTCCCCTTGGACGTATCAATTAAATACTGACGCCTTAATACCCTCTGCCACACCCCCCAAGAGGTGGTTCTCAATGTGTCGTGCACACGTAGACCTTTTCTCGTTTCGAACACTACTTGAAGCATATTGAAAAGTGCAACCGATGACTTAACCAGTTATTTCAAAGTATGGGTAATAAGTAGTGAACTATTAGCCCCCACTGCTTACCTATTTTAACTCTTGCGAGTAGTATATGTTATCCGTTTGATTTACGTATTAACTTGCGTCGTGGGATATTTCTTCGAAAACCGTTTCGAGATTTCAACTCTTTGACTTTCAGTAGGTACTCAAATTTCATTCACCCAAAAAACGGAAGTTGCATGGTCCAATTTACGGTCTATACGGCACTTTTCTGTGAACATCAATTTATTTATTGATAGGCACCCAAGAGAAATAATCAAAACGTAATTGGGGATTGATTGTCTTTGAGGTATGGGGTTGAGGAAAGAGACGTACACTTAAATCCGAATCAATTCTTTTCATGCGACATATGAATATAAAGGTATTTATATTTTAGTTGTTTTTTGCGTTCAAAGTGTTTGTAGTATCGTTCTCTAAACGGTGTATCTCGAATCTCATTCTTCCTCTACTTCACACGTCTATCTTTTTCCAGAATGCATAAAGCTAAGGTATGCAATCATTTTTGATCTGGAATGTAGCGTTTGCGTTGTTAATAAGATTCTCAATTAGTTCAAAATGTTCAAAAAATTAAGAAACGAAAACAACAAATTAAAATATTTTAATTTTCTGGCTCCTTGGGCAACGAAGTAGTATTTTTGAATTGAATATAAATTATGAATGAATTGCGAAACCCCAGAGATGATTTCAATTGCCACTGCGCAACTGTTACAGCATAGCACTATAATGTACGGAGCAGCTTCCGGTCATGAAGTTGCTTCCGCTAATAAGTTTCTCTGCAATCAGTTTTCTTTTCAAAGGTACCATAAAAGATCAGCGATTTCCTGTTATGGTAAATAATTCAGAGGATATGAAAGGAAAGGTAGATCTTCGTGTAACTTGGCAAGCAGAATTCCACGTACAGTGCAGGCAAATTTCAAATTTACATGAACTTGTTTATCAAACTACTCGGAGTAAGGGTACTAAAACTGTCACCCATTTTCAATGAGTACGGCGGTCTCGCGGCATCAACCACAGATAAGAAGATTAAAGGGAAAAGCATAAAACAAAGCCCTACATAGAAACCGCCTCCCAACGAACGTCTTGCTACAGCGCGTAACCGCAGTACACGCTAAAAGTTTTATCAATTACAGCATATAGGTTTCTGGGTTACCTTTCCTAGCGTTTACGTACGAGTTGGTTTTCAGCCGCGTGTCCAACCACCCACATCATCCGAGGTCGAACACGTACAAGCGCCGTGCGGGTATCGCCCGCCCGTTGTTTTTTTTTACGTGCGGATGAGTCGGTGGCTCGTCCAGAGCGACCCTGATCGTCAGCCAGTGTGCGTCTGTCGAGCTCCCTGCAATTGTGACGTAACGAGCCGTGTTGCCTCTCCTCCCGCGAGGTTCCCAAGGTCCGTCACTCCCCCACCCACTTCGCGAGGCACTCACAGGACCGCCCACTTGCGAGGCAGAAGCGACTGCCTACGGAAAGTCGATCAAGGCCAAGGTTTTCAGCTGCTGCCAACAACCTTGCCTGGGTCGAGCTATGTGATGGGAGGAGGGGGTGTAGGCGAATAGTGGCCGCCGAACCGAGTGACCGACTCGTTGGGTCACACTCGTTCTACACGAACCGTACACAGGAAAGGGTCGAGAAAATCGCGTGTTTGGCACGCAAGAGAACTAGATTTATCTCCCGTTCGCCCCACTGTTCCCCTTAAAATCGGCAGGAATATATGCGGAACTTTGAGTTCATAATTATCGGTAGTCCACTGCGTGCATGTGCATGAATGTCTCGGGAAAACCCTATAGAGATATTGAACATTCTTATGTGCAAACACTGGAGTAATATTGAAACATCTTTTGTCCCAATATTTTTCCTTCACATTCTCATCATCCATGCACCCCAGAATCATTCCTTAAATGTCTCTTTTCTACTCCCTCTTCCCGATAACTCAATACTCTACCGTCTTGGAATCTAACAATCTTGGAAATTATTAATTCTTGGATTATGAGTTGTAAAGTTTTGTTTTTTCGAAATCTAGATTTTGATGTCTAGAATGCCGGTGAAGTGAACATAACGTACGAGGGTAAAATGTCAGTACTTTTTTAAACATAGTACAATTACTACATTAAGGATTAGTTTTCCTAAACACTGTTGAGAATCAAATGCAAACGAGAAAGTGAAAAATGCTTGAAGCCACATAATACTTAAATTTCGCAACTCAGATAAGAGTTACGAAGGAGGCCTTGCCCTAAACCTTGTCCCTGCCACGGAGGGATTACCTTCTTCCGACCATTCTAAGATTGTGTAGATAAGTAAGAGCCGCCAACCGCAAAACTAAATCCGAAGCTAGAGAGAGAACGCTGAATAAGAAAACTATGCATACTTTCACAGTAAATTTATTTCGGTACCATAGGTTTCGACGCATAGGCGGAAGTCATCAGGTAACAAAACATTTTTAACATGGTCAGGAAATACATACACCATTTCATAGGGGGTGATGCGGGGTACAGAGCAGGGAGTGGGAGGAGGGAAGGAAGAGGTCGAGGCATGTGTTGGTGAAGATGAGGGGGAGGATGTGGAATGGGTTGAGAGAGGGGGTGTTAGTGAGAGTGTTGTTGATGCAGTGGCCCACGGGTGGACTTTCATCCCAATGATGTCGCCTATGCGTCGAAACCGGTAGTAACGACAAGTTTACATATTCAGTGACCATGAATTTTCACGAAGTTTAGCCTGAGACAATTGAATTCATCTAGAGATATAACGCGTAAAATTCAGGGTAGGGGGGCAGTTCCCTTGCCTGTACCCCCTGTAGTTTCTCAAACAGTTCCGGCACCAGATGTTAAGCATAATGGTAACAGAGTAAAGTAAATCACAGAGTAAAGGTGTAAATGGAGGTGCCCAAAGGCGCCAACCCTAACTTGAACTACGGACCCTCCGAAATGTACCCGAATACTCTTCACACTAGGCTATTACTCTTGTCTGGATGTATATTTCAATTACACTACCGGAATAGCTATTCTACGAGCCTTTGAAAACTTCTTTAATGATCGAAAAAAACTTTAGCATACAAGTGCCGTCATTCTAATAATCGCTGTACCTATGTTCGGATGACTCCTAATTAACCATGCAATTGTTATCGTCATAATATCGCACGTAATATATGATGAACTCTGTTAAAGTTTTAAATATCGCTTGAAAAATGTCAGAATATAAGGTCGTTTAAAAAGCGGAATTGACCTATTTTGGCGATACCCAGATTTTGGAGGTGGGTACTGTAAAATAATTTTAAAGAAAAAAAAATCCAATAAACCACTATGAATCATAGGAATTACTTTATTGCAATTATGCGGCTTAGTCTTTGGCATCTAAAGGGAAAGTTCGTAACTTAATAATTTCTTAAAAGCTATGAATGGTTGGTGATTACCGTATATCTATTGTAAGATATTTTTTTTAATTCCAGTAGACAAAATATGGCCCAATTAAATTAGCACAAATACATATCACTAAGAATTTTTTCATCAATTTGTGCTCATCACATCCATTTTATAACGTGTTAAAATTGAATTTTGATTTTTATATCAATTTTGCAAAATATGAAAACTGGTCACCATTCTCTACTAAATTCTATAATTGTAATATAATTTAAACAGGTGTTGAAATCTCCTATTACGACTGCAATCATCATTCATGAATTTGTTAAGTTCACTTAAGCATTGTTAAGCACTTCAACATTCGTTTCTAAAGTATTTCCGAATATAGTCAAGCCGTATATAAATTATAAAACCAATATTAATCTAAAACCCCTAACATAGATACCTTAACAAAAAAACGAAAATAGAAACATATTTTATACGTCTGGACCACGGACTAAGAATAACTGGACAGGATCATGGTCAGGATCAGGATCATGGATCAGGTCTGGACAGGATCATCTCACGAGCTTGTGTGAAAATAACTCATTACGATACAATAAAAAATTAATATTCGAGGAACTTTCGGGTGCCCAGTGACCTATGGTAAAACTTTCTACTCATGCGATTATACCAGCAGATAATATGTATTAGAACGGCGATTCATCCAATTTTTTGTCACCCCAAAATTTTCCGGTTAAGGCATATAAACCTAACTTGTTTGAAAAGGAAAAGTTATGCTTGAAAAATAAGAAATTTCTACTAATAATTCCTGAATTAATTCATTTCATATACTTCCTCGCCACGCTTCACTGCGAAGGCACTTATGACATTTCTTATTTTCAATTGGTAGCGTCCGTTTCCATGAGCGTGTTTCAATAGACTGAAAGAACACCCAAATTCAAACGAGCGCAAGCTTAAATATTTTAGGAATGAAAACTGTGGATTCGTGGTTTATACACCGGTTGGAAGGCATCCAAATTATCTTGCGGAGAAAAAACTGGGCTATCCCAACATTCCACGCTACAAGCGCTCGGGCCTGTTTTGACGCCTGTGGCCTACATAAAAGGGGAAACTCCCAAGAAGAGACGGAGGGAGTGGATTCACAGTGGCGATGTGTCTTTGTTTACTGTCACATCAAAGGAAGAGATGATTAGGAAAAGTGCGTCGTCCTAGTTCCCGAGTGAATCTTGAAGGACAGCGTGAAAAGAAGTAATTCTCAAACGTTCTGGTTTTTAGGTCCAATGCAAAGTCGTAGGTTTTTCAAAGCGCGGAGAAAATAGTTCTGGGGAAAACGATGATTCTGAGTCCTTGAGTACCTATACAAGTGAAACTGAATCATGATTATCCAGAACTTGTTAGGAAAAGACGAATATCGTGTCAGACAATATCTATTCGGGAAGAACACAGTAATGAAGACGAACAATGGAATTGTCGCAGCATCTACGTATATACGTATATACCACAAGCTTACGATGGATGGGGATACTAAGTAATTTACTCAGAAGGTGATATATCTGTACCAAAAAAATTCTTGTGTTCCTTAGTATTTGCACCATGGAAGTGACCATTAGCAGAAGAGGTCATTTACGAATCTGGGCATGAAACTACGCGCACTGCGTCAAACCCAGAAAGATGACAAAACCAAATATTTATGCATGCAGGGATTTTATTGGCACATTTACTCTAGAGATTATAAAGACAAAAAAAGTTTTTTAACGTGATTAATCACTCTACATTATTCCTTGCGAAACTTTTGATCGATAAATGAAATTCAGTGTGTACTTAAGCTTTAGCATTAAGTTTAAGTATTTAACTTTCGAGACTAAGCGCGAAGAAAGGAAAACAATGGAACGTTTCCGCATAGCTAATCATACAGGCCAAGTCTTTATGAATGGCGAGAATAGTATGTGTGTGTGTATATATATATATATATAAATATTCAATGAAAACTTCACGGATG
>LYUA01000645.1:552915-568046 GCA_002093875.1 Calopteryx splendens
ATATATACATACATATAATTATAATTATTTTCTATTATTAATGGTAATCTACCGGTTATGGTAGGTCTCTGATGGACACACATCTACAGCAACCCTATCTTCACTTCTATAGTAAATGTGCATATACGTATTGGGATTAAAAATAAACAGCTATTCAAATTGAAAATTCCCGTTGGTTTACTTATGCCTAGAGGGGCACAAAGTTGAACTCTTGAATCAAGTCCACGCCCTACGGACCCTACCAAGCCTTGAGGTAAAATAAGTGAATTACTTTTAAATGCCCGTTGAAATTTGCCCTTTCACCTGAGTGCGATTAAAACTTTCCCCAGCTGCCCGACCGGGAGGTTTATGTGCCCAATTCTTACCTAACGTGAAATTTTTAATAGGCTGACATTTTCCCTGTGAATAAATTTTTATCCTCTAGAAACTTGTCTTCGAAAAAAAATAGGAAGAAAGTAGATCTGAGGCATATGAGATGTGGGCAGGGATAAGCATGGGGAAAATAAACAAGACAGAGAGTTAGGAAAACGAAGAGGAGTTAGATACGGCTGAGGAAGAGAATAATCTGAAGGGAAAATTCAAATATGGCAGCATTAGTGGACGGGGGAAATACTGGGAGGCAGTAAGAAGTTGACGGCTGTGATAGAATGTGAGAAAATGAGTGAGCAAGGAAGTGAAAGAAAAATAAATGACATCTTGGATAGCACGAACGGAGAGATATTATGAACAGTTACAGATGGAAATGGTGTTGGGCACAAGGTGTTTGTTGCACTATCAAATACGACGATGTGAAATGGTTTTCAAGGATACTCCGAATATTACCTCTACAAGATAGACAACGTATATTAATAACGATTTTTACGGCTTGCGAAATCTTCCTTTCAAGCAAGTTAACCGTCAAATCGGCTTCAAGAATTTCATGTAAGAGCTTCACAAAGTACTTCAAAATGACTCCAGGGCTCCTCCTTCACTGGCGAATTTTAGCATTTTAACTTTACAGTTATCATTTTATTCCAATGTGATTTACTAAGAGATCAAAACTTTAAAGAGTAATGGTTTTCCCTGCATTGAACAGTGATTGAATGTACAGTTACTGGTAATTGATCCATTCCAAGAACGCCTTAGCTGTAGTTCTTATTTTCATAGAAATGTCATCAGTGATCTGTGTTTCGCTACAACATTAAATTTCGACATTTTTGACATGGGGACAAGTGTTACATTTTTGTTATATGCTTGAATTGGTTTTAGAAATTACAGAATTTTATTTTATGCTAATCAATGTTTGGCACACTTCCGACATTCGTTGACTTTTATTTCTACCCCAAGTCACAAGTGATTCAATCAATCACTTGCATACGTTCCAATGCGTTTGAAAAATAACATAACTTTGTAAATACATAACGTAAATTTGTATGAAATTTTTACCGTGACTCCATTACTTCTTTCCTTTCGCTTATTTTCCAAAACCTCCATTTATATGTAAATAAAAATAAATTACGAATAAAACACCCGATCCTATCAGACAGATTATATATGTATCTTCCATTCCTGTTAAAATTGACTAAGACTGAAAAATACCTTAAAGTGAAGCTCGTATTATTTTGTTTTATCACTCTTCAAATAAAGTAAAATTATAATAAAATTACTTCATAAGTGGTTATTTTCTTATTTATCTTTCGTCTATTTCACTCTCAGGCTTTTTTCATTAGTTTTTTTTCCCGAAGATGCACCGCAGGACATTAAGAAAATCCTTTGGAGGACTATCATAAAGACAATGTCCAAGTCAGGGCGACTGTCGGTTAGTCGTTCGAAACGAAATGCATTCAAATTTTTTCTCCCAAATACATTCAAATTTTTCTCTCCCAAATGCTGTTCGCAATGATTTTTGCTTTCAAACCAGAGTTTTGTTCCATCTGTGATATAGCAAGAACTGAAGATTTAAGAAGAGCAGAACGGAATTCTTACGGAGAATTACTTCCATATACTGTGTCCCTGAAAGCAGCGAAGCAAGGTCGGTCGAAGGTGAACATTCGAGATTTCATTTTCAGCAGAAAAAATCCTAACTTGAACGAAACATTGCAACGTAAAACAGTCTACATAACAAAAAACCAAAAACCGCGGAAAAAAAATCTGCATCTTAAAATTCGATAGAAAATCTAATTATGGAGTAATTCTCTTACAGAATGAGAATATTATAAGCCAAATCGAAATTTAGGAAAAATAGATGCTGAGCTTTGAAGTCTGTTATTATTTTTCAAACACCATTTCACCAAATAAAACGGCCCCATAAACATTTTTTTGCAAAACGTAAAGTTTTTGTCATAGAATGACGGTGATTTGGCCGACGTAAATATCTGAGATAAAAATATTTCTTATAAACAGTTTTACTAAAAAAAAGTGTTCATAAGCATCCACGAGTAGAAACTCCTTTTAATTCGAAATGTAAGACTTTTAGGACCGGTTTTGTTATGTCTCGTTGAACTGAAGGTTAAACTCCAGTAAATCCCAAAAATCGGTTATAATATTATATAATCGGTACTTAAGTTCAATCCGTTTGTTAAATTGCTAGTTAACTTAAAGATGGAGTTACTACGGTTATAATGTTTATTTTCACGAAAATACAATTTTAACTCATTATAAAATCGAACTGTCAGTAACATGCAAGTTAAGTAACAATTGAACTTAACGAGACATTTTAAAACCAGACCTTAGAGTTCCATGATAACAATTTGACAGTTTGACTTCGGAGCGAATTCCAAATATTCGGTCAGAACGACCATAATAGGAGAGGATTTTAGCATATTGTGGTACTTGAAGGCTTCTGAGCATAACGATACTTCGAAAAAAAAATAGTTTGTCACCTCGTCAAACGAAATAACTTGGTTTGGTTTAAATTGGTTGTAATTTCAATATCGAAATGGGTAGTGATTTTTGCTCCAATACGAACGAAACAAACTCCCGCTACGCACCAAACGTTTACTCGTTACTACTTACCTTACTACTACTAACTTACCTAATTCGTAACGCATATAGGGGAACAGAGTGATGCTCGCCGTTGTCTCCTTATCTTACGGGAAGTTCGATTTCGTTTACGATTCAGAAGCATAACGTGTACAGAACGATATCTTTTCATTCACATCTCTCAGCAGAACGGAAAGAAAGAGAATTCCGTCCTGGGGGGGTCCCTACTGTGGGGAAAAATATAGAGAGAAAACGTGAGAAAGCCAAGCAAAGAGCGTAAAGACACAGCAGCTCCGACACCACCTCACCCCCTTCCGGCGGAGCCACCGTGCGGTATGTCTCGCAGCAATTACGTCGACCCCGATCAAAAACGACTTCAATAGAGCGTGGCGCAACACGGGAACGAGTGTCTCCTGCAGAAGGCCTCCGTCGGTCGCGAGATGAATGAAGTTTCGTCGCGTCCCTTTACCCAACCGACGAACGAAAAATGAGCACGCCCTTCCGCACCACGCCGCCGCCGAATAGCACGACGCCCCTCCCTCCCCCATCCGGCAGCGCGTGTCCGCCGTTGAAGTGGACAGGGCTCGAGTTCTCCCCGGAAGGGTGCAGTTTGTTCCGGGCGGTATTATAAATGGGCGACGATTCTTTATAACCACACAAGCACACCAAATAAACCATTTTTCCACCGCGCTGTGGGCAGACGGTGGCCCTGCCAGAAGTTCGATCCGGATTGATTCGGAAAAAAAACGATAAGATACTAATGAAAAGGAAGATATAATCTTTCGTGATTTCGAGGTAAATGATCGAGATAATGAAATTAAAATTATCCATTAATCAAAAGTTTAGGTATCTACAGGGGGCTTCAGCCTTCGCGCCCTTGCTCCCGCCGTCTCTGCTTCATTGTAAGTAGCCATTTGATTCACTCGATTACAGTTTTTGGCCCTGTTTGACATTTGACATGAGCAAGTCTGTTTAAAATACCATGAAATAACCATATTTTCATTTTTCATCGAAAAAATTAATCTGTACTTTGGTTCTCAAATAATATCGACGGTTCACGTTATTTTCTGAGTAGGTTATTGTTTACCCACTTGCGTAAGCAAGTAACGACTTAAGGGGAGGGGGAGGTATTACCCAAAGACATCCAGGTCAATCCAATCCCCGCACATTGGTAAATTAAGGGTTTACCCCATGCATTTTAAACTAAACATTCGTAGCTCTTTGCGCTCTGATTTCACCTCGAACTTAAAAATAATCCATATCTGAAGGGAGGAGAGTTTAAAATCCAGCCCCCACCACTTTCCTACACCACTTGTTTACCTAATGTGGACTTCTGCAATACATTGGCTTGGTCTTGATTGAGCAACACATCGAACGCATGCCTTTTTAACACGCCATATTCGTACTATTGGCGCCGTGTGGAGAAAATGAATTACATACTTCGATATTCTAAAAATAAATGTAACGATAAACTTTGAAATAAAATCATACAGGATAGACATTGATAAAACGAGCGACTCAGATTTATTTAAAAGTGATGAAATCAAATCTTTGATACTCGTTGGTGCGCCAGGATAGAATTCACCACCTTCATTTTAAATTCATGAATAATTCTGATTTATTAAATTCACAAAACAGTAGGCAGGGTAGAAGGGGATTCGATCCGATTACTGGGCTATTAACTGCCCAGTGCGTGTGCTCAGCGTCTTGTTAAAAATAAAAGTAGTCATTAATTATTTGATTTAGCCCTAACTATGGTAAAATCCAACCCCTAACTCCAACCCTAACTGTAGTAAAGCTGCCTATCAACATTGGTCAGTTTAAATTAAAACTGTATTTTCCTATGTTCTAAGCATCGTTACGTTCCAAACTAATGGGAATGCTACTATTTATAGTGCAGTGGAGTACTACAAATTTATTTTCAATAATCAAAGTTAATACTATCATGAACATTTTGCTAAAGTACTTATTTTTATCAAATTTTAAATTTTCAGGGCCATATATGCATGCATACGTTTAAGACTTATTTAAAGATATATCAAATGTATGAATTTGACCTCGACAAAATAAAAGATCAACTCTGAGCCCGAATATACGAGACTCGTACCCTAAACTCGTCTCTCGTCGACTCGTAAGACTAAACTCGAAAATACAGTGTAACCCAAGGTGATG
Source organism: Calopteryx splendens (assembly GCA_002093875.1). NCBI lineage: Eukaryota > Metazoa > Arthropoda > Insecta > Odonata > Calopterygidae > Calopteryx > Calopteryx splendens. The sequence goes on from LYUA01000645.1 coordinate 558,049, forward strand.
GCCACAAACCACCGAATTCAGTAAATAATTATCGGACGGAACAAGGTCCTGAAAATTAGTCGTTTCAAATCAACGCAAGTATATTAAATCTTACATTTAACTGATTTAAAGATGGGAAAATGTACATCAGAGTCCAACCGGTTAGCACCACCTATATGTTAGCAGTAAAAATTGTCTGCACGCCCAGGAACGAGTTCTTCTACCCAGGGAGGCTGAAAGCTAACATTTTCGAATTCTCTGGAGAAATTTGCTCATCCAAAGGAATTAGCTCGAGCTTTCAGATAGCGCTCTAATTTTGACACACGTAATTGACGAATTCAAAATCGTTTCGATAATTTTCAAGTCGAGAGACCTGTATGTAGTCCCCTTAACTGCGTGACAGTATCATTGTAGCACATTGCCACTGAACCTTGGGCAGGTTTTCAAGAAGTTAGTCCCAGGAAGTAAATCTGGGGGATAGATGAAACGGAATTTTAATATTTTTGACTCCCTACGAAAAATGTCTTTGAGCACAATCGCTAAAGAAATTTTTCAGTACATAGACACAAATTCATGATGTTAGTCAAATAATTACTCCTTTAACATAAGTGTGATTATTTTAGTCACTGCAGACTACCACTATCGTCTAACCGAAGGTTGGCTTCGGAAGGAAGGTGAAGGTGGAGCGCGCCTTGAACTAAGCCCTACTGAGTGTGATATACACAAATTCAAGGTAGTGTAGCGTTCGTTTTCTGTTTCGCCTACAGCTATCAATTACCCACAAAATCACTCAACTTGGGATTTCCTTGATGGTGTCAGGGATCATATCATAGTGCGATAAAATCGACGGAGGAAACTACATACTAAGATCACACCAAATTCGTACCAACCTTGCAGTAAGTTAATAGCACATAACATGAAAATTGCAACATGGATTGTGATTACATTAACACTATGGAAATTATTAAAAATATGAACCTAATCGAAAAGAAAGATATAGCTAATTTTTATTAAAATTAAGCGTATCTATTAGTTATCACATAAAAAAGTACTAAGGTATATTCCTAGAATACCAATTTACCGATGGAATTACAATGTCCCACGATGGCATCATTTTCATTTCAAACCAACTAATTCCAGGCGGAAAACTCTTGTTGTCAATATTTTGATAGTAATAAGTTCATGGTAAGATGTAACGCTATGTTGCACCGTTCTAATGTAAAAACCTTTTCCTGAAGTCATTTAGAACTGAACTTTCTCCGGCAAGAAAATGCTGCTTCATGTTCATTCCTTCAAAACGTGGGCGCGGAGATGGATTATTGACTCTATCGTAACAAATATTCACGGAGTTAAGCTTCAAGATTGTTTATCCAATCATGCAACCGACAGGTGCTGCGCGGCCAGAACTCCGCGGCCCCGCGGGCGAAATTTCACTGGTCCTTTTGAGCTCAGCACTTACAAACTCCGCTAGGTAGGTCACTCCAGTGGATGAAAGCGAATCCATTATGCTCCGACGCCCCAAGAAACAGAATCGTCGAGGGCGATCGGAGTTTATCACCCACATTTACGGCTGAGTGTCACTGCAGTCTTCAAAATATAAGTAACAAGAGTATAACGGGGTAGAGTTTTTTACAGATGAAGCTCTTCGAAACATTAGTCTTCTTTAATGAAGTCTTCCAAAAATTTAATTCAATATTGCAATCATTTTGACTACATATTCAATTATTCCGGAAAGAAGAGTATCCATATTACCTTATCCTTCACTATTTAGGCATATTCGGCACTAGAGTAAAATGCAAAACTATAAACACAGGTAGTTCACCATGTAGAGGATTTGGATGATCATCGAAAACTATTGGTATCCTTGTACATCTGAATAACATACTAACGGCTTTCGTCTAAAAATATTTTCTTCATCAATTAATTTTCTGGCCCCAAATTTCCTATCTTACTCCATTTATGTACCCAGTTTATCTAATGCCTTTCCTTTAACACTAACTTCAAACGTCTCCTCTTCAACTCTCGATTCATTTTTGCCTCCCTCAAATTCCTACTAATAGCTTCCACTCCTCCCTCAATTCTCCGTTTGTCTTAATCTCTTTCTTATATCCGTACACATTCCTTCATTTTAAAATGTTCCACCATTCGCTCCTTCTCTTTATGAAGGACCAGATTTCGGAGTCATTTAAAGATGCATAATCTATTAAAACCTGCACTAATTTTCATTTTTTTATGATTATCCCACAAAACTAGTGGGTGCTCCACTGTCCATCAAAGATTGAGGAGAGTTAGGAAGTATCATTAAATTTAAGACGGAAGAAATGCAGAGCACACACTCGTACTAGGGCATATAAAAAGTGTCCATTTCGATTTCTCGGGAATCTCTACTGAAAATCTCGATGCTACTGAAAATTCAGCTGATAGGATGTCGATTAATATGTGGTGCAAGAATCGTGATGAATTCATGCTTTACGTGCATTCCCTTTTTTTCGTCACCATTTTAATTCTTAATCGTAAATTTTAAGCATTTGTGAAGCTCTTGTAAAAAACATTTATTTAAACTTACAAAAACCAAATTCAGGTGCTAGCGTGCAATAGAGTGAGCTCCTCTTGCTAAACCTTTCTCTAATGTGCATAGATAATAAATACAGTGTAAATGAACCCTACATGGAATCATGAAGAATATCAAAAAAGGAACATAGTAGAATTTTGGATAATGCTACTAGAGGAATGAAATTAGTGCGGAGATCTCAGTAAGAAATGAGGGAGGTGGTAACATATTTTGAAGACACAAGAGAACTTGATGTCAAATTCCTTCCCCATACTCGCAACATCGGTTTATTTCCAGATATTAGGAGAGACTTCTGGTATCCTAAATACATGATGCACTCGTCCTCCCCCAGAGAACCGGATCGCACGTTGGCCAATAATAAAATTTCCATCTGATTTTGAGGAAAGGAAAATCTCTCAAGGAAAATAAAACCAGTTTTTAACCCAGAGGTCGGTTAAATTGAAGGCGAATTAAACCTGGAACTAAAACCCAACTGCGTGTGTACCAAATTCACATATTTAAGGGGTAGGGCGGTCCAGTTACTTTCCCTGCGTCGCCTGCGGTTTTTCAGAATGTTCTGGCACTTCAATCACAAAAATGTAGTTTAGACGGGAAAGCTCAGCGGCAAAAACCCGGATTTGAGCCCGAGATGGATTAGTAGATGAGGCCTCACAAGCTCAACAGCGACCACTTGTGAAACACCGACGATTCGAAACGGATGAGCCAACGTTAAAACCTCTGTACCGAATGTAGAAACTGTAACACTCGTGGATTAATTTTTAATCATTACTTTTTTTCTATTCCGACTTTGTTTTCTTTTCTTGGTCACTGACATTAAAAGACCGCCGGAATTTTTTATATCTTAATTGTACCCGCACAAGGTCAAACCATTCGGAACGACGCGTTTCCGATCCGACATGCGTCGATCAGACAACGTTGGAGCATTAATAAAGCAGATCGTGGTAGTGAGCGACACACTCCTTAAGGTTTAATTAAACTAAAAAATACCAATCAATTACGTTTAAAAATAGTATCTGGCTGATTGGCAATGATAAGAACAGTATTTAAAACCACCTTTAGTAGGCAGTGACCCACAGTCAGGATTTCTCCGAATTAGGGCTGAGCGAGCTTCGAATTTGAATATTGCATGGCGATGAGCATTGTGCGTCGATTTATCGACTGTAAATTGATGATATCGTAAAATTAGCAGGATATAGCATACCTATCGCATGATATCGCTTATCTGCATCATTTCCATCCTTGGTGGGAGAGGTTGCACATGAACAGTGAAATTCAATTTCCAAAATTACCCCATCTGACTGAGTGTTCTTCACCGGATATTTCCCGCACTTACATCGCATCGTGTGACACAGCAATGCGACACTTCCCGGTGGTTAAATATTGCATTGGGATATTACATGAATATCGCAATCTACGCATCGCAACATTGTACTCCCCTACTCCGGATCTCGTAGTGTTTTGGCAACCCTTGGCGACCAGCATAATCTAGACTACCCAACTGCTTTGTAAGGCCTAAAGAAACCAGGGTTTAATTGAACCCCTTGGTCCTGTGACACTTCGGTATGTGCTTGCCCGTTCGAATAATTTCTTTTGACGGGTGTGGGAATGGGAGGCGGAGTTAATCACGTGTCCTCCATACGAAAGCTGCGGAATGTTACATTTAATTTCTTCCGATATCGATCTCCAATTTTAATGAGGTGCTTGAGGATGGACCATTCTGGTTATGGTTTCTACGCCCCAGGAAGTTGTGGAAATTATAGAGGAAATCGAGAAAGCTCATAGTTGAAAGCTGATTCGGCGACGGCCAATGAAAAGGCCAATAAACCCTATAATTATTTGATTACGAAGCGAAAGTTGATTTGATAAAGGGCCACACTATTATTTTGTCAACAGGTACCAATTACCCAAAACACTCGTAAAAGTATCTCCAAACTGGAAAATGAAGGTGAAAACATAATTTCACTGTATTTTATCATCGATTCGAATAAATTAAATGGATATTTCTTCAAATTATCCTAAATTGATGGTTTACATCATGGCCCTGAACGTGGTATAGGACAGCCGGTTCCAAGTTACGACAATTTTCAACACGTTCAATTTTGGCGCATGGTCACCAGTAGAAACACTAGCGCTGCCTAGATGGCCTTTTCCGAGTGATAAGAAAATGGGGCGGAAGGAGTCTGGCAAGTTTTGCTAAGCGAGAGAGCACGTATCAAAGATAACCATATATAAGTATATACTTTTGTCATGAAAAACTATTCAATCTTTTTAGTTTAGGTTTTACACAAATGCCTTTCAAACCAGGCGCTAGAAAGCAAAGATACCAATGCAGGACTGCAGCGCTACGGAATACACTGTGGCAGCGCGGTTTATGAACAAAGAAGATTAGTGGAAGATGGGAATTGTCTGACGTCAAAACTACTTCCGTGAATTTCCATTTTCTGGCACGATTTCTGTCTGGGAAGTTTTCTGACATTTAGGCGATGGGATGCAAAACATGGGAACCGGCCTATAACGTTGACTTACACATTTTTCCCTTAGTCTCTAATCTTTGGTTTACCATAAGTCTTAAAACAATCACAGTGATCAACCCGAAGGTCGGTTTGTTACGTGAGGGTAGAGCTCACCCGGTACTAAGTCCAACGGAGTGTGAAATTCACACTTCAGGGTAGGGTGGCCAGCTCATTTCTTTGTACCCCCTGAGATTTCCCAGGATTCCCAGGACCTGGTACCTGAGAAATGGTACACAGCTTGGATGAAGCTGAGGGTGCTCAGAGGCGTCATCCGTAATCGAACCCAGACCCTCCGGTTAGTAGCTCCGCGCCCTACCTACTGGACGTACTTCTCGTCCCTACATTAAGTTAAAGCATAACGTTAATCCAAAATCATCAGAATTTCCAATTCCAAGTTAAAGAGTATTCCCGCAGACGACGTACCCGCCTAATTATCCCAAGTGCATGGGTTCGAATCTCGAATCTGGCATTCAATATTTTAATAACTCGGATTGTTCGGTACCATGAAAAATAAGGACAAGCAAAGGCTTATTCAGGTCCCAGAAGCCATACACCGAAACACAAGTAGCGACGGATAGAGTGGAAAATATAGTAATCAGAGCAAAATAGATCGCGTTACGCTATCAAGAAATCATCCCGTTTCAACTGTTCCCACTTTTTGCTGAAGCACTATTCTCAAGGTTACTAAAATTCTAATGTTGCCTAAATAATTACGGATTATTTATATATCAAAGTCAAAAATTTGATGAACTTTCAAGGCTTTCTTGCACAATCCAATTGTACATTACCAAAATTCCTATTCTTTCGCGCTATTGCGTCAATTTTCAATTTATGTTCAATGTTTGTCACCTAAATGCTGTCAGGATCTCGAGCAATAAAAAAGGTAGATATTCGTCACATATTTCACGTGAATTATGGGTAATTTGTGCAATACGATTATTATTACGATTTGTGCTATAAAAGCTTTCTTAAAACACTCAATCAATTATAAATTACTCCGAACTGAAAACATTACCGTTCCTTGTTCAAGGTATACCTCTTGAGTGCATGAACAAATATTTAGCAAATAGTATACATCACCGCATAATGCTTTGACACCACAGTGGAGTTACAGTGGGGATAAATAAAATTTGATGTGGAATAATATGATGATTTTATACTCCCTTATACATGAAGCATTTACACATTAATACCCGAAACAGTATCATTTGACAGGTAATTATCTCGTTTTTACCTATTTTTCCACTTATCATTTTCGAAAGCATTTCCATAATGTTAGAAATACACTGCAGATCTGGATATATTGATTTCCTTTATCTACATGGATTTTCTAGGGAAAGATTCCAAGATGAGAGTAAACATGGCAAACTAATACTCATCTAATTAGTATATTACTATCCTTAAAACCACTACAATGTGTACAAACCGCAGATTTTATTAAAGTAATAGATACATTTTTTCATATAGCCACGACTTCTTTTTCTCTTTGATTTTTGAACTATTCAAAAGGATAGCATTTTCGGAATCATTAAATCAACGGTGTAATTTGTGAGCATTTTCCTGGAATAATATAATACTTTACCATTATGTCAATAAATCTCCTTGACTTTTCTGGCTGATCATATTTTCTAATACTGCAGCAACCCAGGAAACATAATTCTGTACTTCAAAAGTGTTTAATTCCAGGTTACGAGCGAAGAAGTGACGAAAGGCTACTGCTACTCTTTAAGGCTTTCTACCGCTGCCGCAACAGATTATCACCTAGTATTACAATACCCTTCCCATATTTCCTAGCGACGGCACGTAGGCCATTTTGTAGATGTAGATATCAATTTTCTATATGCTAATTCTAGAATTTCGTTGTAAACATACACCAAGCATAATGGCGCTTATTAATAAACGAAAAACTCCCAATTCTACCGTAGGTATGATCCTGTTACCGGGGTGTTCACCTAGTAATACGGCAATGAACGTACTTTTCATGTCGCGTAAGATACACCTCAAAGAAAAATTATCTTTGGGAACCTGACGTATATTTCACGTATTTACTGATTTTTAAACTCATTTCATACCAAATCAATTCTGCAATATGAATTTCAAAAGATTTTCACAACATATTTATGAAATAGAAATTTTTGATAAAAAAATTTGCGAAAAGTGCTTTCAGATTTTTTTCTTCGTTATACTGTTACTATTACTAATCAGCAGCACGTAGGATTATGTGGTTGAACAGTTATTCGCTACTTTTTCAAACTAAGTGTACATGTTATTACGGTGACCTTTTAAGAGACGGTACTTCAATCCGTTTTAAAAATTCTCCGGATTCTATTTCCCATCTATAATTATGCACCACCTGATACCTCTTTTACTGTATTTAATCCCACAAGTGAGGCTAAAAATCCTTAGGCCAACAAAACCGTTAATGTGGTGTAAAGCAGTGATTGTAATAACAATTTCCTTTTCATCATACACTACGAAAAAAGCCCAACGCTCTTAAGTTGGGAAACTTTTTACGACAACATTTTTTGCGTATCAATAGCTCACAAAATTTAATAGAATTAAACATTAGCGGTACCAAGTCCCTGGGACCTTCTAAACGTGTGAGAGAGGGAGAGAGAGGGACTGGATTCGATAACATCTTAGGTTTATATTGGCCTATCAAACAAACAATAGAAAGGGAGGGGCCCAGAACGCGACTTGTGCGAAAAGTGCTAGTTTTTCGGAAAAAATTCCATTCATCACAAGACACTGAGAGAAAGTTCTCCTCTGAGATTCCTAATTTGGGTCGCGACCTGACTTTGGGAACCAGTGCTGTGAAGATTTTCGGCTTGGCATTTGATTTCCGGCTCGTTTCCCCCTACTGGTGTGCTAGTTGAATCAATATTAGAAGCGGCACCAATCCAATCAAAGGTGCCTTGGAAAATCAACGGCGCAATGGAGCAAAGAACGGGGCACCATCCCAGAATTTCGGAATCGGATCAACGACCACCGATCGGATTGGCACCGAGCGACATTCGATCAAGATCGTAGGACTTGATTCGCAACGGCAGTGCACGATGTCGATGTATCGATCGATTAACTACCAGTGGGATGGGACTGAAGCGGTGGCTAGTGCAATGGCTCTCCATGTCGAGGTCCCAGGTTCAAATACCGGAGATGGCGGATTTTTAAGAGGCATCCCAATCTTTACCAGGAGCCCCTCAAATTTAGGGCTTTGCCCGTCGTGGGGGGGGGGGAGGAAGGGCGTTAAATTTTATACCCTAAGGCGCCTTGAGTTACGAGTAACCTAATCCTGATGCTCAGTTTTCCTTTACTCTTAATACCTACCTCCACCTATTTACCAAAATATCTCTAATGACGCACATAACCTTAGGTGTCGGTCGCTCTCCCACAACGTACTGCTACTAACACTACGTAATCGGGCAAAAAAACTTCCAGTCTGATTGTCCATTCCAAGTTACTTGACCACCCTCAATCAAGGGCAATGAAGTCACTGAAGATTCAAGGAGGATGGCTAGGAAAAAATACATACATGTCAGACCCAGATAGTAATAAATCGAAAGAATCCAATTCACTCAAGACTTATAGCTCAGGTGATAATCATTTCTTGCTATGTAAAATCACTGTTAATCAAATGTGCAGGTCATGTAAATTGACGATACTGGTATGACCTGGCTTTGGCAAGCTTAAGAGATATACCACCGGTGATTTCCTATATTTTAATGGAATCTTTGATGAATTCGTGTGAAAAAAATATATTTCAAAACAAGCAAAGTTCAAACAAGTAGATGAGTTTAGTTCATGTGGTGACATTTTTTTACATTATTCATATTCCGTCATGCATTTAAGAGCTCCACGTAAAATCTCTCACTGCGCACCTAATGAAGAAGGGCCGACAACATGGCATCTAAAACCTTCTTTTCCGAACAAGTTCTCCTTCTGGAATTTCAGTTTCAGTTAAGATGGAAGCAATCGTGCAACACGAATGCGTTATGAGTAATGGCCCATGAAAAGCAAGTTAATGACACTTCCCGTACTGAATAAATTATATATTTTTGAGCGTCATTATGTGCCACTTACTGTCGATCTCGACGTCAACCCAAGTGAAAGAATTTTATCGCTCACAGACCATAGAGCTGGGGATATTTGCAATAAATTTGACACCGTGGATTACAATTGGATACAGGCGATATTGCGGATGAACACCCTGTCAAAGCTACTGAAAGTAAGCAGATTAGCTTGTTAAATGCTTGCACTAATTTATGTATTTATCATCAAAATTTTTAAACCAGCTATTCTCCTAAATCGGATACAATTGTACCATTAATTTTACGACATGCACATGTATTTCAGAGACCAAATTGAGTCGTGATATGACTGAATGTACATACCTATGCTTATTCCGAATTCCTCAGAAGTGAATATAAAACGTTTCTGAAAGCACCTTCAATCAATTTACCAAACATCGCTGGAAACTTTCTGGTGTAATTTTTTTCTTTTTGCTTGGCACTTTTAGGTGCTTTTTGTATTTTTATCAAGAGGTATGAATCTGGTACCCCCAGTTTAGTATCATTGGAGCTCCGAGAAAAGAAATCAACCGCGGCCCAGAATTTTCCAGGGTTCTGAGTAATCCGATTAAGAGATTTTTATTACAACCACAAAGCACGCACAAGCAACAAGTGAAAACAATCGCGAGGGAAAGGCCATCCACGATTTGTAGAGGAGAGGAGAGCAAGACCGAAGTCTCTTTGGAAATGAATAGGGATGAGTCGGTAAGAAATGGAGGGGAGCAGAAGTTCAGGACACGCACTGTTGAATCCGGAGAGTCATCGATAGTCCTTCACACTAGAGCTGACGAAAAAAATCCCCGTGGTGGTAACGTCCTTCCCAGAGAATGTCTTATGGACCTGTCTCGAGAGTGGCAGAGAGGAAGA
>LYUA01000645.1:593197-608983 GCA_002093875.1 Calopteryx splendens
ACAATAAAACTTTATTTTGTGGAAAAGTGCTATATCCTTTCTTAATTAAAAAAGAACCTTGATGAAAAACATTTTAATGTAGTATAGTTAAATTTTCTGACCCTACCGAATATTGAATGAATGCGGACGCCAAAGGACCTCTGCAAATCCGATGTCAACAGTGTTATTTTAAATTAGAGCTAGAGATCTCAGCAAGTAGCACCTTTTTTCCATGGCGGTCATCCTTTTAACCTGACTGGCTAGAACCATCTTCATTTCCCTGAAGAATCGGTGATTTAAGAAGCATGATTAACATTATCAGCATAAAATAATGTTTGTCATTCACCCTTTGCTGATAAGAGGGCAACCAAAAAATCAAACAACCTGAATTTAGTTGCCGGTTCATTGGTTTGAACCCAAGTCAGCAATCTCCTTAACTTAACTTACTTATTTACCAAAAGGCTTTTTTCTAATAAATTAATTCAAAAAACAACCGAACGACATTTAAAACTGATAAAAACCCCTATTCTGTGAGTATATGCACTAGAGAAAGGGGCATTTTAACACTCAAGAAACCCTAAAAGTCATGGTATTTAAGGCATAATCCTTTCCTCAACCCACGCGTAAAAGTAGGGAAGAGAAAAAAATGGGGATAAAAAAGAATATACGGGCATGCTTTACGGATGGAAGCCAATGAGGATACGAATTACGTTAAATAGATTTGGTCGCCCCGAAATTCATAGTAGGCATGTCCGCCACTTCATGAGATCCAGTCCTCTTTAAGAGCTCACGAGAAGACATTCAGTTCAGTGCGAGTTTGCAGTTTTCCGTTCCGCCGGCAGTAACTTGCGTTCACATTCATGTGTCAACTCTGCACAGTTTTGCGCATGTGAACGGCTTTACCTGAAGAGAATAGTTTACCTCGACCATTCGAGTGTGGACTTAGAAATCCTGAGAGAATGATCGCATAGTTGGTGTGACACAGAGAGAAATGCTTCTTTTCTACAGAATCAAGAAAACGAAATGGGTAAATCTTTATATCCTTGAAACTTTCAATCACTCCACGGTACTTACTGTTAAGCTGCGAAAAGTTATTATATACCTACGATTCACTTACGCATATTTTAACTACTATTAAAATTTGTATTAATTATATTCTTAATTAGAAATTTTCATTTAATTTCCAAAAGTATTATAAATTATAGTGTCGAACAACTCTTTGCTGGTCTTAGAATCCACGAAAAATCAATAACATACAGGGGGCAAGCTAATAAATGTAATAACTTCGACACATGGCAAAAATGTTTTGGATCATGGATTTTTTAATCCTTTACGTTCAATGCCATTTTGGACATAACAGAGTAAAGTAGTTCTATTCGAATGAAACTTTTATACAATATGATGGTGATTTTGGTTTTTGTTCTCAGTTTCAGTTCTACTTCTCTTGGACGCAAAACACGGACGCTTACCTTGTGGCCATCTCCCTGGCATTTGGACTTGGAAACCTACTACGTCTTCCCCGCATTGTGGCGCTCAATGGAGGAGGTATTGTAATATATATTACTAATTACAGTTTCTCATCGAACGCCATTATTTTTTGTCGGCTGGTGGCCCCACAGTTATTGTTGTTCGTGTCTGCACACGTTGCTTTCATGAGACTATCGTTGTTAACCCGAAAAAAAAAATATTGATTAAAATCAATTTTAGAATTTGGAAAAAAACTGTGATCTCTGCATCTACTAAGTTTGCTGCAGCAAGAGAACCATTGAAATTGGCCGGTTTTCCCTTTTTTCGCATTTTAGAAGGAAGAGTATGGTGTGTGCAAAGCTCCGGCAACTGAGGTAGTATCTTATAAACAAATAAATGAACTTAAGAAAATTATGTTATATCTCGGCTTACCTATATATGCCTCGGCCTCCAAGGTTCCTCGTAATGTTGGGAGCTTTGCCCTTTTAGGTGCGCCCCGAAAACGTTCGAGAATTACGAAATGAGACGTTCAATTTTACCCGTAAAAGTCGACTTTACAGTACAGTTCTTGCAGCGAAACATCTCTCGCAGTAAGAAATTATCATCCGAAATTTTTATCAAATGGTTAATTATACAATAATTATTTCCGAATCGATGAAGAAGCTGTGAGAGTTCATGGGATTGCCTTTGGTTAAGAAGTTTGAGTCGTCCGAATTGACAATTCTGTGAGCTAACTCCCGATACTCTCAATGCTTATCCCGTGAAAAATATGGCATGACGGCTCTTCGTTTTCACTTTCTATCCGCGACCAACAGTGGTAAAACCGAGATAATGTTTTATAGCCTCTCTCTCACCTCGTAATAAGCAATATTTACGAGAAATGCAAATCACGCATTCAGGTTTGCGGGGCCGATTCCCTTCCTATGGGTTAGCTGATGAATATGCTTCCTACACTATTCGTAGACTCTGCTTAGTAGTCCACTTCTTGACTCCATTAGGCAATCACACCGCTCCTCTTCCTTATCTTAAAGACTTATTGTCACTGAAATTTCCGTCCAGGTCATGAAAATAATGTCCCAGATTTTTTTCCCCACACATCACTTTTTGCTGGTATTCCCAAAGTATACATCAATGCGCATAGTCAATGGATGTATGATGGTGACAGGAATGCAGAAGTACATATCATTGGTGGCAGGTTTATATACACCATAATGTATTATTCGAACGCCTTACGGAATCGGCTTGAGCATGGTTATTCTTACATTAGGTATATATTTCAAAATTGTTATCAAGTCTTTTTAATTGGCAACTTTTTATCACACCAATAATATTCCAATATTTTCAGTTTGAAATTACAAAAATAGGAACAAATTACGAGTTGTAAAAACTTTTTCTCGTTCATTGTGTGCCGTTTTAAGCTTCAGTATACTTCGATCGAGGTCGTTTTTTTACAAAAAAATCCTTTCGTTTCAAAAAAAAATATTGTGACCTATTTTTGGATGTCCTGAACATGAAGCCCCAATGTGTTTTGCACGATCTACCCATCCTAAATTCACTCTAGTTTCTACTTACCAAGTTTTTGCAGTCACAAAAGACACCGCGCCACTGATAATGTTTAATGAGTTCTGATCGCTAACCCGGATGCCGATGTGAATTATATTGGCGGATAACAAGCAAATTCTTTTGTGCGCAACTATTTATGGGTGCTATCTCAGTTAAATATACATGAATATACATACAAGTAAATATAGAACCTGATGCTTAAGAACGATTTATGGTACTACATTTGTTTAAATCGACAATGGAAAGCGTGAAAAGGCGATACAAAAACCTATGTACGAATGAATGCCTCATGATTTTCAATCTTTTCGAGAGCATTAAAGACATACTTCCATATGCTAGTGTAACCAGGGTAGATACAATCTCTCGTAATTAGGATATTAAAAGCTAAATGGATCTCGGGAAGACACCAATAATTTCACCGTTTTTGCTGATAAGTGATTCCACCGCCCACTTTTATAGCCCGCTTTCACATGAATTCAAGACTAGGTAGGATCAGAACCAGCAATTTTATTATCTTAGAAAAGCATTGTCTTTCTTCTTTAATTACGAATATTTATTTTTTTAACCATCCAATGGATGCCATTAATTACAGCTCTGTTTGCTCAAATTTTATCGACAATAGTTATTGGTTTCCATTAACTATTGTCTGGAACAGGAAATCTTAGGGGCTCACTTCTGACGGATAATCCCCAATAGCTACCAATTGTTTTCACTCTATTAATCGTGACGCCTGCAACCGTGATACCCGAGGACTTGTTTAAAAGCAGGGGATTTTTGTTTTCATGCAACTTTCATGGTATATTTAACGAAAAAATGAAATTCTGTAGCTAAGTAAGTTATGTGGATATGAAGCGTTCCCCTGGCATCGACCCTCATATGTTATTCTATTTTGTTCTACAAAGCAGTCTTAGAGGGCCGAGGAAAATGGAAATATTGCTCAGGAAGAATTATTAGCTAGTCTCCTGTGATCTGAAGTAACACTAATGCTGTTGCTCTCGAATTTAATAGGTATTTAATAGGAATTCTTTCCCCATTCTCTTTTCTCCCACTATCTACTATCCAAATATTAACTGAAACTTCCCTCCAACATTCCTGATAACTCTGATCGTATATAAAATATGATAAATTCATTCGTGATATTATCGAAATGTTTTTCATGTGAAATATTGTCTCTCTGACTTTTTTGGGCGAAAATAAACTATCGACTAATTTCAAACTCATGAAATAAGCAGCACATGATCGATCGCATCACGAAGAATGCTACCGTTCTTAAGGTAATCAAAGTACAATCTCGCTAATTGGTTGGGTCCAGAAAAAAACCCAGCAAGGAATCATCCAGGAATGTAGGTTTGAAGGGTGAGAGAGCAGAGCTAAGCTTGCACAACACCGTGCAGTGTGTTAATTTCATACATGAGCGCCACATGCTAATATATCACGTTTTCAAAGGAACCCAAAATTTATTTTAAGATAAGTTTCTAAGTGTGAAAATAGATATTGAGGGGTAAATTTACAGTAACTACTATGCTGCTTAATAGCCACAACTTACTTATGTCTCCCAGGAAAATTATAACGAACCCAAAAACTTCCTGTTTGTCCCTTATAATGTGATTCCAGAGTTCTTTCCCAACCCCTTGATTTGACATTTTTCTCTTCCTTTCTTATATTCTAACCTTTGAAAATTATTATTTCCTTGATGTTTTCATCTTTGAATTGATGACTTCCCAGTATTTTGGTTGTTGCTTGATTCTATGAAAGATCCCCAATGCCAATTTTATCTTCAATACAGGAAAATATTACCCTCATGACACCAAAAATTGGTACAATTAATCGAGATAAAACATTTTGACAAGAGTTGCCTAAAGCACAGAAAACAATTGCCATAGAAAGGAATAGCATCCTGAAAAATGCATTCTTATAAGCATAATGGCTATCAAGTACTTAATTTCTCAAATAAGCCATATTACTCAATTCTCATGTGTGTTCCAAGTTTAATACCATTTTTTTCAGTTCATTATGTGTATGTAAACTTAAAATTTAAAAATAAATTGAGTAAAACTGTTCAGTAAAGCAGGAAACTTCTAATGCAGGTTGTTCATCATAATGATTTACAGATTTAAAATATCGATGGCAACTTTTCTGCACAGTGGCGTAATTAGTAGTCCTTACTGCACTATTTTAGAGGCGGCACTTGTGGTGGGTGCCCCTTCCTGGAGCCCTGATTTTCATTTTACACAATCTCCCTCCCCTTCTACCCCCTCTCCAGAGAGAGAGACTTTCATTCCCCAAGTAGGTAGTAAAAATTAAATGAAAGTCAGAGGGGGGGGGGTGTTTCAGGGGCCACCCTAGGTTGAACTCTAACAGGTGGAACTAGCGATACCACTGCTTCTACAAGTACAATAAATTTTCCCTAGCCAGGATTTTATGTCAGCATATGCCAACAAAGAAATTATAAAGTGCATCAGGACCATCATCACTAGTCTGAGAGATACTGTATTATACATGATAGTTCAAAATAAATGAAGGGGTTTTCAGATTTTTAAGAGTTACCTAAATTATGCTGTCACAGATACACTGCACGAGAGTCATTTCATCAGTCCAAAAGAATTCATTACAAGCGTTCTATTCCACAGAAGGGATTACACCATGTAAAATAATAATGACTAATTCTCAGTGAATTGGACTGCTCAGAGTGAGTTTACTATTTCACCATAGGTGGTCAATTTAACTAGCAATCAATTTTGCTCATTCAGCTAAAGGCGAAAAGATATGTTGAATACTTTCAATAAGAAGCTATGTTTAATGCTGTGTAAGATAGAATACAAATGGCCAGTTCAGTGGAGTTTCCCACACATCAATCAAAATTATTTTTTCAAAGCGAGTCAAAGATAAAAGAAAAATGCGATAAATGAGAATCTCATGTATAATCAATAAAAAAGGAAACTTACCACAAATCAGAGAAATAAAGACTCAAAGCCAGAAAAGTGATGCACTCTCAAGAGTATAATTTAAAAACTTATTAAGTAGAAAATATAAATCAACAGCCAATATCTGCTGGAAGGAGTCTATCAATGCCATTCAGAAATAATGTTTAAGTAGGCATTTTGTGTTAAATATGAAATGTTAAAGAGATATCACAGATTTCCCCAAAACATTATTTAATTACCACTATAATTCAACCACAATGCATTCAACAAATATTCAATGATTACCTATTTGTTTACACTAAGGAAAGTGCAAGATATTTTGAATTGATATGGTTTTCATTAGTTCTATTGATTTTTTCAATAGGTGTGTTTATGATAGTCTACATATGCATCACTTTACTGTTTGGAATTCCCCTGGTGTTCCTGGAAATTGGTCTGGGTCAATTTTGCCAACAAGGAACAACAAAGTTATGGCATGCAGTACCATTGTTTAAAGGTATTACATTGGCTTGGAGATAAAAAAAGTTAAATTTCATCCTTAGTATTTGAAATACTCATATTTTGTTTCAATTAACAGGGGTTGGATTTGTGAAGCTGGTAACATCATTTCTTATATCAATTTATTACCCTGTGTTGATGACCATTGCACTCTTCTACCTCATTTGGTCAATCAGAGGACCTATACCATTTGATGACTGCCCCAAAGATGACAATGATTTGGTTAGTTTCTTTTATTCACTTGTAGTATAAATTTTAACCTCGTGAATATTAGCATGCATGCCTCACTATCTGCCTCCACTAAAAGAGTTTAATTTTTCAGGTTACAACTTTAATGAATGCTGCAGGTCAAGGAGAGGAGTGCCTTAGGTAAAAAAAACCCTCACTGTGCCTAATGTTATTCTTTATTGCCAGGGTGTACCCTAATAACCAAAGATGATCATGCAATTTTCCTAGTGAAACCCAAGTTCAGCATAGCTGACCTTCGAATATACCATTATTTTTCTTCCAAAATAGAATATAATTATCATTATACGTATCTAAAAACTAAAATTAAATGAAGTATCACCCATAATACATGCAAACATTTCTAAGTGGTTATTCACCTTAAAAACCAGGACACCATCACATGTTATAATTTAATTTGAAATTTTGAGAAGGTGGCATTCGAATATAAATGTGCAGTGGGTGGGTGAATGTAAGAGTAATTTAAATAATGTATATTCATATACACATACATACTACAAGCACCTATGCAGTTCCTTAGTAATACATAAGGGTTACAAAATGTAAGACAAAACCAAAGATTTAAAAAATTCTGGAGATTTTTTTATACAATCTGTATAATGCAAGATCAAAGCATGATGACTTATTTGATATGGGGAAGAATCATTATATTGGTGGGAAAATGTAAAGATTTCTAAATGCATAATTTAGTAAAAATATCTAATTTCAAAAAATCTTTTTCAGAAACACTATCTTAACTCCTAATCAAACTGATGGACCATGGTTTGCCGTATACATCGCTTTCATTTTCTTTATATGGTGCATATTTTGCCTTTGGTACGTAAAACTCTCTTATAAAAAAACATTAATCTAAATTTTTTTCATAACATAAAAAAGGTTTTAATATAATATTATATGATTATTTACTTGTAAGACCATATTGCCAATGAAATTTATTTCACATAAAGTTAGAATAATTAATTTCAATTGTTGAATTAATTATTCTAACTTTATACATACCTCAGAGTGGCATTTTTTTTTAAATTCTTTTAATCACCATTTCCTAATATTTGTCTTTAGCAAATGGTGGCTGGAGGAATTTTTTTTACCATTTTTTTCTACAACCATCAGAAGTCAGAAACAAAAAAAAATAATTTAGCAAGGTGCTCTAGTGTACTTTTTCATATAAAATATTCTTCATGCTTCCATCAAACTCCCTAAAATTCACACCTTGGGGTAGGGGGGCCAGTTCCCTATACTGACTGTGATTTCCTAGGAACCGGACCATGGGTTTTTTACCATGTGTCGAACCCACTTCGACTCCCAGGCAAGAGGGGTCACCCGAAATCGAACCCGGCCCCTTCGGTCAGAAATGTTACATAAAATATATAAAAATAGAATCAAATAAACACTAATTATAAGTATTATTTTATCATTGCAGCCTCTTTAAGAGCATCTCATCTTATCGTCTATCCATTTATATTCTGATACTACCAACATTAGCATGCTTAATCGCAGTTTTGGTAAACGCAACTAACAGATATAACTCCGAAAAAGGAATAGAAATGCTGACAATAATTGACTGGAACCAGCTACTTAATGCTGAGGTAAGTCAAAATCATATATGCTACCGTATTTGCATGAATTTAAGACACCCCCAATTTTTTCATATCACTCCAAGGGAAAAAAATAATTTTGAATAACAATCAATGATATGAAGCAGAAAAAATAAATTAATTCACCATTTAATTCATTAAAGTTTGTGCATAAACTTTACCATAAAAATGGTAACAATTCATTGACCCAGGTTTTAGCCATTTTAGTCTGGGTTTTATGGCCATCCTATGACCTAGCCTAGCATTCGACGACTAGCGACCTAGCCACTCATTTCACAGGTGCCCTTGCATGAAAATTCCAAAAGAAAGAATAAAAATACCGTACAGAAGCTTGTTTCATTATTAATATTCTTAAAAAACAGGATTTATATTTTTGATTACACCTTAGTTTAAGACGAGAGTCAAATTTTAAAATATTTCACCGAGTAAATTTGCCTTTGCTTTATAGTTTTCCATTTATGCATTATTATACATTAAGACTACCACAAAGTTTCTGTAGGTAATTCCTCTATTTATTAAGTCACAAATAATGCAAAAAAGCAGATATGAATACCAGCCACATGCAAGGCACATTAGCCTCATATGGTTGCAAATATGTAATAATAATAAGAGCTGAGCAAGTGAAAACAGTGTGACTAGTAATATTTTTGTCCCTTTTAAGTGAATGGGCTCAAGACTTAAGTTTCAAATATTCATGCATGATACATATTCCAGCAAAGTGAATCACAAATAAATGACACCATATGGCTTCAGCTTGTAATGAGTTACTTAATCAACAATATATCACTAAATTTTAAATAGTTTTTGAGGAGTTGGAGTTTGGTTTTATTCTTCACTGTTAAATTCAACGTGACAAAAAATCAATTCTAGGCAGTGCTGACCAGTAACTAAATAACATTATCCTTAATAAAAGTCTAAATCAATTAGTTTTGGATACCTATGTGTTAATGCAATACACTTTGCATTATTATTGTTTCACAATACATTGGTACTTTGAAATAATATGGTGCATATGTAATACATAATTTAAACCATACCAAAAATAATGAAAATAATAACAATTTAAAAATATTTTATATCATAAAAGTAATTTGTGCCTACTTTTCTTTACAGGTTTGGTATTTTGCTACAACACAAATGTTCTTTTCTACTCATGCAGGATTGGGCAATATAGTAACTTGCGCTGGTAAGATGTATTCAAAAACAAATGCATTTATGTAAGTATTAAAATAATTGAAAATTAAAAATCCTTAATTAATTCTCGCTGAGATAATTAATATATCTAATTACCAACCTTGGACTTTCAGGATAGCAGTCTCCTATGTAATCATCAATTTAACTACGGGTATAATTTTTGTGATAACTGTATTCTTATGGATTGGAGCAACTTATGAAAGCAGTTCAGCTCTGTTCACTCCTGCTATCCCAGAAATATTTGTGCTCAATCTCATTTATGATGCTTCAGTAAAATACACTGCTAACCTAAATAGACTGTGGGCATCTTTGGCTTTTCTAGTATTACTCTTGGCAGGGTTCATCAGTATGGTAAGTCAGCCCTAACAAACAAAGAAAAGAAAGATTATCTAATACTCTTTCATGATCACCTTATCCTCTAAAATTAAGAGTTGTCACTCTAAACTTAGCTTTTATATGGAAGTGAAAAAAATGTTTAATAGCTTTTAAGCCTTCAATTTCTATCAGGAAACTGGTTACACATAGTATTACATATACAAACATATATTTACATGGGAGTTTAGGAGCAGAACAGTGGTGTAGTAAATATGTACTCTTAAAACCATACACAATAAAAAAGAGAATAAAGATTTGAACCTTGAAATGGCTGAAACACAACCCTTGCACAGGTTCCAATAATTAATATATTTCAATTACAATTCCAAATGAATACATACATGCACCAGAAAATAAATCAATGATAGACTTGCATGTGTTAGAAAAATCAAATTTTACACTATAGCTATCAAATACAAAGCAAAAATGAACAAAATGATTCACGAATAATTGGTACAAATAAACAACATTCGCTAAAAATAAAGGGGTGATCTTATGTTATAATATCATCTCAGCTGTTGGACTACAATTATAAGCTCTATACTTTGATATAACATGAATTTGATAATATGTTTATACGTGATTTACTATAAATACAGTAATTTTTTCCTTCAGGTGGCTCTACTCTACTCCTCTATATTAGCCTTAGTGCAAGAATCTGATAGAAAAATCAAATGGTGGCATATTGTGATGGCAATATGTGGAGTTGGATTCTCCTTAGGAGTTCTATTAATTTTGCAGGTAAGTAACATTACAGGCCTTTCAATTTATGTACACCTAACTTTCACACACAAGAGCACTGATTCAATTATGCTGTGTTAAAAGATTTATAAAATACCAACATTTACGTTTACAAGATCAACAACTAGAATGGAAAATACAATCTGCCAAGAAAAATTTAGCCACACGTTAAAAGCCCTGCGGTTGGGGTTGGTTGATAGTTTTCCCCATGCTCTGGCTGAAAGAGCAATGGTACTTCCCTTATCACTCATTCACAGTCTATGCCTCAGGAAAACTCCTCTAAAGATACTACAAAAAAAGATTAATCAATCCTGAGAAAGAAAATAACTCAAAAGAGAGAGAAGACCTCAAATAAAGTGTGGACCAAAATCCAACATAGCCTCCATCTTCATGGAGGCACAGTGAGTAAAAACTCACCTACTGTCCCTTTAGCCCCCTTTCACCCAAGTCAATAACAGATAAGGGAGTGCTGAAGGAGATGATGATATGTGCTAAAGGCTCACAAGAGCTCATTTTTCCCAGAGCAAAGAGCACTCTATAAGCACAAGATACTGATTTATCTCCAATATCCTGGACAGTTTAACCTTGAAGGTACTGGTCACACCCCTCCTAAGTTAATAACCCGTATAACCAAAAACTTCAACATTGGAGTGGTGCTCACACTGGCTGCCCAGGTATTTGGATTAATGAACTAGTTAAGGAAGACACATTCAAACGTCTTTGGAAGAAGAGGCAGCATATTTTTTTCCAAACTTTTATGACAGTGAAAAAACGTTTACAGGCTTGTAAATAGGTAGAATGCATATGCATATATGCCTATACAAGAAATGTCTTCAATCATGAAGATATCAAACTACACAAACATTCCATGCAAGAAATTCTGCATTTTAATTCACCTGTGACAACAAGCGAATGTCTATAGCCTTAACCCAAATTGACAGAGTAAACCAACCGAACAAAAAAGAAGACTACAGCACTAATAAGCTTGTAATATATAAGTAACATGAAATATGTACCCATAGTCAAACCATGTACTTAAAAGGTTTTTTTTCATAGATTTAATTTTGGCTATTACATTTATGCTGTTTCTAGATAGAAAACTATAGAAAAAATATTGAATACCTACCACACACCTACCATGAGTTTATTTACCACTATGATTTTTCAGTATAACTAGTGGTTAATATTGCAAAAGTGATCATGCCAACTTATACATTACGGGCTGCATATTACCTACTTTTTGATAAGCATTTTATAAAAATGAGAACTAAAGCAGCAGCAGATTAAGTGTACATTGTGTAAAAGTTACATATTGAGGATATTTAGAACACAATCTATATAGTATAGCAACAAAAATATTTCAATTAAAAGCTTGTTTTTGTGGATTAATAGTCACTGGTGATTCAATATATATAGGTACTGTATATTTTCTCTTTAAAAAAGCCCGACATTGAAATCCTACACATGCTGGACCACTATGTAATTGGAAGGATGGTGATTGCATCAACAGTACTGGAGCTCATTGGATTCAGCTGGATATATGGTTTGTATTTGCAAAATCCTTAAGATAAATAGCCTGTCAAAACCAGTAAATTCAACAATTCATTTTCCCTCAATGGTCCACAAAACATGGAGATGAAAGGACTAGCAACAACTACATTCATATACCTCTAAACAGACCACTTTTTCTTTAACCCTTTTAGTGCCAGCCTTCATTACCTGGTATATGCCAAAAATGCCAGGGATTTTTTGTCGAATTTGTATGTTTGCTCATAGAAATTTATTAACAATTTAATATCAATATGCTAAAGCCAATTTTTTTATTTACACTCTGAAATCTTACAGAAAAAGTAAAGCAATTTATTCATGCATATTATATATTTTATATACTAGTATATACAAAACAATTTATAATGGCCACCTAAAAACATGAGACCAATAGATTGGCCCGGGTCATTTTTATCACACTCCATAAGGGCCAACAAATCGGCCCACTGGCACTGGATTAATAATCAGATGATGTCCTAACATCCCATACCCTTTGGTATCTTGATGGATATTACGTATATGAAACCTTGTATTGATTTTGGAATATAATTAAATGACTTATTCAAGACCTATTATTAAAATTCAACCAGTAAAAAGGATTGGATATTTGTGGTACCTACCTAAAATATACTCTTGTTAAACTTGTTTGTCATCACTGTCAGATTCTTAAAATACCCAATAACTAATTTTGTAACAATTTAAGGTGCTAATTAAGATACTCTTCTCCTCCAAACAGTAATGAAATTTTAAAAATTAATGGAAGCCCCTTCCCCTCAACTCTAGATGAAGGTTTTATAATTTTCTCCCACAACTTTCAAACTAGTCATGGCCAGTCTGTAAGACTGAAATGACCTTATGGACTATCAAAAAACAGGATTAATAATTTTCTACCAGCTTCTAAGTACACTGAGCTAACTTTATTAGTGCAACTAGCGTCCTAATTGTGGGTATGTTTTTGGTGGTCATATTCAATTGAAAATATAATTCTTCCCAAAAAGTAGCTATAAAGAAAGAAGCCTGATAGAACTGCCTATTGATCCCACAAAATTATCACAAAAATTGGCGTCAATTAATGAATTAGCTAATAACTGATATTAATTTGATAGTGGTAACACTGCACACCTATAAGAATAATTCGCATATAGAAAGATAAAAATATTTACTCGTAGCTGAATTTACGAGAAACCAACTAAATTCAACAAACTTTAGCTTAATAGAAATACCAGTGGACATACTCGTAAAACTGCTGAAACCTTAAAATAATTGGAACTGCCGTTGAGCCATGTTTATATAACCATGAAAATTCCTCCATTTATCACGTACTGCTCAAATTCGGAATCTCAAAGAACAAAAACTACAAAAGCAGAAGTCTCAACCTTAAAACCGGAACCGATATGAGGAACGCGCGGAACCGTTTGTATTTACCGCGCCTATTCCATTCAAATGGGAAACAGGTGTTCTCCAGAGCATTGGTTTTATTTTTCACCTTGAAAATTAAATTACGATTACCGCTTAATAACTTAAGAATAGCATGCTCCAATTCTGGTGGCAAAACTTTCCGTGCTGATCGTGTTTCATTCGATTTATATTTAGTGAATTACCTTCTTCGACGTAAATGTTGTCATGCGTGGGTAAATATATATTAAGTAAATAATCAAAGAGTTGATTGTCACAAAACTAAGCACAAACGGGAGACTATAACTGACATTTTTCACATAATAAGTATGGGAAAAAATTACACATGTCGAAAAAATCCTATTCAAATCTAAACACTTAACGGGCCAGAGTTACTAGTATCCTTACCTGCAATATTTCATGCCATTGGATGACCCATAACTCTTTCATGCAATACTTTTACAAGCCAAAATTATAATTTCAGCCAAAATTTTGGAAAAATATACTGTTGAAATATACAAAAGCTCACAAGCTGAGCGGCCAAATTTCTAACCGCATTGGTCATAATTTCGCAACTCGCCATCTTAAAATTGTTGTAAGCCCAAAACCTCGATTTCATACATTCGCGATTAGATACCAAGGGACATTCGCCTAGCACTCGTGAATATGAGTGTTAAAAATAAAGAAACAAGGAACATGTGGAAATCGCTTTTAAAATTTTGCAAGATCTCTTTCCCTATTATTTTAAAACTAATTCTCGCTAGTTATTTTCGTGAAAACTAATTTAATAGGAAATGCCAATAAGTTTTTTTTAACTGCCACCTCAAAAAGCAGTCATCTAATCAAAACGTCGTCAACACTATTTGGAAGCATAAAATGATTACGAAACACGTTTGCTTGTCTACTACAATTTAAAATAAAGGCAAGAGGTAAAACAAATCCATCTGGATTGGTTCTACTGTGGCCCACAGTTACATGCAACCAACCCTTAAAAACATTTTTCAGGTGATATTTGATAAAAAATTAACGAAAAATTTTCACTCACATTATTGTTTGTCAGCTGCCGTATTCGTTTATCATTTCTAAGTAAATCCTTCCTCCACAAAATTGTCAATATTTCAGTCATCATTCAGTCAAAATTGTCAGTAATCCTAACGCTGTGAGCCCATTGAAATATGGATAGTTCTCTAGGTAAACCTCCTATTTTACTACCCTTGGGCAAGTTTGCAAGGACCAATAGTTATCAGGGGGGAATAGTCATTAGTGGTGAGTCTGCTGGCCTCAGCTTAAATGCATTTATATTTGTACGATATTAATTAATATAGCTACATCATGGACAGGACACTTTCATTCACACTGAAATGAAGGGAATTAAATGTCTCCTATGCCTTATTTTTAAATATACATAAGACATGAGACCCAGAAATTAAATAGGCTGCATCCCCCTATAACTTAACACCCACGAGAATAGCTGACTACTAAACAAGTAGCAAGATGATTACCATTGGTAATTTTCTAAGTCCAAGCTTCATCTGTGCTTTGAAAAATAGCAACAAAAATGAAGCAGGTATCAATACTGTCAAGAGTGAATATGAATGGAGCTTTAGTATGAGAGAAATAAATTCTTCAGGTACCCAGCACAGTTTGCATTAAAGAGTCAGCATTAGACCCCCTGCACAAAATTATTTTCTGATTAGGCCACTGCTCTTAAGAATAGTTATTCTTTATGAAATTACTTAACAGATTCCATGATACAGAAATCTTAATGAAGAACTAGGAATACTAACGATACCCATCTCTCATTGCAGTTTATAGAACCTGGTAAATGGACAAAGAGGAAGACTTTTTTAAATATGGTATGAGAATACAGGAAGTTGCTGGGTG
Source organism: Calopteryx splendens (assembly GCA_002093875.1). Lineage (NCBI taxonomy): Eukaryota > Metazoa > Arthropoda > Insecta > Odonata > Calopterygidae > Calopteryx > Calopteryx splendens. The sequence goes on from LYUA01000645.1 coordinate 608,607, forward strand.
AAATCCATAATGGCAGAAAAAGTGGGGAGGAAATATTTTGAGGCAGTGGGATTTTGAACTCCACATGCAGTAGAAGGGATAATGTTAGGTAAATGGGTAAAAAAGGAAGACAATAGGCTTTTTTGATAGCTTGAAGGCAGTTAGAAAGTACAAATATCTGAAGAAGGAAATATTGTTGGCCAAACAAGAGGATACACAAGATACATAAAATTTTATCATTATTAGGGATCATCCAAAACTAATCTCAAATGCATAGCTTACCTTGACTATGAGATTATAGAAATTTGACAAGCCCCATCCCCTATTGAGGATGCTAACATTAGTAATGATAATAGGCTGATAAGATTCTTCACTCCTAGGTCTTGTAAAAAAAAATA
>LYUA01000646.1:35750-50917 GCA_002093875.1 Calopteryx splendens
AATCACCTCCGGGTCCACGACCACCACAGTCTCTCTGGCTTGAGAGCAATGCTCCTCGCCTTCCCTCCATCGATACATCCCCTTCGCAAAGGGGGTTCAAAGTTATTTTCCGTGCACAGAGGGCAACAATTAGCTAATCATGAAATGGGAAAACTTCCTCATCTATTGCCTAAACTAACTGGGTGTATCTGTTCTACTCACGGATTATTACGGGTAACCATTCAATATTTTCACGCAAAAGTATACTAATCTGTCTCCAAAAACACTATTTCATGATATTCAATCTTTTCCCTTCAATTAATTTTGATAATAAGCTTTGAAGAGGACTATGGCGTACAGTACTTCCAAAGCTTCTCCTTCCGTCTGTGTGTGTGTCCGCACATCATGCATTACAGATAGTGAGCGCATGAAAAGTTCGTTCTTTTGCAGGCTTTGTTTTTTTGCAAATTAAATGAAAAATGTTGGCTCTATGAAATCGAGAAACGTACCATGTGAAGTGAAATTGAATACATTTTCTTATTTTGCCTAGGAATTATTTTTTTATATTCGAAATTGCGATTTTTTTTATAAAATACACGAACATTTTGTAAAACTTTGCGATTTTTGAAGACGAGCTCATGTATTTTCTAATAAGAATAGATTGAAAATAAATCTTTTCCTTACTAAGTGTACTGCTGAAAATTGGATAACACAAAAGTGTTATGAATGTTCATTAACATTACCATTGATACAGCAATAGTGTTAATTTACATACTATATGAACACATTTTGTATAACAGACTAATATTTGATGAATTGGAATATTTTTTTTAACTTTATCCAATATCACTCAAACCATTCGGTGGATAATATATCAAACATTGTGGACGTATCCCACCAACCCTGTGTCCCTGTCTCACGGAGAATTATTGCTGTCTTTTAATGCAGACTTTATTTATTTAAAAAAGTTATTTTGATGCTTAATTGCCCTCAGCTGTCTAATACAGATGGGAGGATATGAAGATATTTATCAATAAAAGAAGGAGGCCTACAAGCCTCTGGAAAATGATCTGATTTTTAGCAAAAATATGTTGCATAAAGAATTTTTTGTTGACCAATGTTTATTGTTTATTACATTACATAATATTCAATTGATTTGATAAAGTAATTTTTTGTCATTCGGTATTATATTTCTGGCATTAAATATTACCATGATTGATATTTATAATATAAATAAAGTTTATGTTCAATCTAAATTAAGTTCCGTCATGCTTGATAGGGAGAGCATGATAGGTAGGATACTAATGTGCCTATAATGAATTCGTGTGGTCACCGTCTCAAAAATCTTAGGGATATAATTTTTGGGGGTACAAACACTGTCTATTGAAATAGACAGATCATTATGTAGTTTAAATTCCCGAATAGGATGTAGTCGAAGGAACTAGAGTAAGTTTTGCAAGACCCTGTTAGGGATAAACAATGATGAAAGAAGAAAAGTAGAGTGACTGGGTAATTAGAATTACCGAGCTGGAAATTATTCAGACCGAAGGCTAAGCTATAATCCAGATCTCTTGGCTAAATCAAATGTCGATCTCATTTGCAGTTACGCCAAAAATGTCTCGGATCCCACCAAGCTAGGAGAGATCGTTAATTTACTGGAGAGACATTCAAAACCAGTAACCTCATTATCTTTCTGAAGCGAAATAACTAAATGTAGTAAAAGAAGAAGTAAATAAAAAATAAAGCCTAGCTTATTTAATTCTATTTCCTACTCATTAAACCAAACCAACCATTTTCAGGAGCAAATATATTTATGCTTAACACGTAGGTAGACTATTCCTAACGTAAAGTATATTTTAACGCTTAATCCATGGATACCTTTCATGACGAAACAAATGAGAACTCCGTGCATTCCGCACTGCTTTTATAAGCCGCCCAAGGTTACAACTGTTGTCACTTTAAAGGCAATTCCTAAAGTTGCCCACTGTGCATACCAATGTGTCCTAATGGGTATTGCAGTCGAAGTGAGGGTAAAAGATAATGTGGAGGAGAAGGACAAATGGAGGGGGAGGATTGAGAAGTAGAAGTGAGGAGGGGCAAAATAAGAATGTTTGGAGAAATTGGAAGTGGGAGGGAGGATGTTTGGGAGAGACAATTCTGCAAGAGAAGTTGAGAGGGATGATGTAAAAGGAAGGGAGGAGAAAAGTACCTCCACGAGCCCCTCTTAGGAAGGAAGTTGGAGAGGGAATGCTTTGTTGTTTACCAGAAGTTCAAGCGATACATTCACGATTTTAAACTATTCGCGAATTCCAAATGCCACAAGTTAGGAAAAATGAGTAAATTCAGATTGCAATGGTGTGGCGTGACGTTATTGTAACCCATTGCAAAAGGAACGTAAGTTATGCCTAGATGCATATCCGTACAGGAAAAAAACTGGACTCATTTCTTAAGATAAATAATAAGACCCCTAATTTTTATTGACAACTTCGGAAAAAGAGGTAGACATTAAATACGAAAAATTATTTCAATTTGTATGGAATGACTTCCACTAAAAGAAAACGGCCTTCAGAGTCGCAGACACAAAGATATCATTAATACAGCACGCTGATTCGTAAAGAGCTCAATACCATCCAAAATCTAGGACATAATTGCCTGCTGTAACCAATTTTAAATGCTAAATATGGTTGATATAGTTGAACTTCACGACGAGTGATTTACTATTTTCCATCTCTTTACGTAGTATGAACAAATTGACTTTTGAAGACATATTTAGAATTCCTATGCTTGGAAGAGTTGATAAAAAAAGTTAATATCTAATTTTACTTAAAGTGGCAAGTTAAGATAGGTTTATAGTTGTGAAATATATCAGTTTCAACTAAATTTCAGGTATTCTATTTTAAATTTTAGTTATAACTTTAAGTTTGTAATGCGAAGGAATTTAATAAATGAAATGGAGCACTTTTAATTTATTAAGAATTTTTATTTTCAAAAGGACAACATATTTGATTCCCTACTCAATGGCAATTAGTTCAAATATAACCTCATAGACACAAAATACCCGGGAACCTTAGACTCTCAAATAGTTAGCACCACGGAAGACGAGAATGTGTAGTGAGAAAATTTTTAAAGTCCCTGCAAAAATGCACGTTAATCTCTTTCCTGCTTCACATTTTTGCTGAAAGAAAATACTCACATTCACTACCCTACATTCCGCAAACACGACGAGGGAGAGGAGGGACACGTACACGTTCACCTCTCGAGCATGGACTTCAGTTTTTGCGTGATTAGGATGACTCCGGAAATTGATTTGAAAGAAAGGCCGGACTGCGCAAGGTGAAACAAAAAACAAATATTGGCCGTAAATCATCAACGACGTCGCCTCCAGAACACTGGAGTCTTCCAACTAGCAATAAGGATTTATTTTACGCAAACTTTCACATGCACCACTAAGTCAAGTATAACACTAACGATCTAGATTTGATCCAATTGGATTAGATGAAGGATCATCACTCTCATCACACACATCAGGTGATAGAACATTGAAAGTCTCCCTATTTATGCTATTTAAAAAAATTGCATAATTAGAGAGACGCTAAATGTTCCTTCAAATAATGATGATGATCTGAAACCCTTGGTTTTGAGTGTCACAATTGAATTTGTAGTGCATGTATAAGTTTTTGTAAAATAAATCCTCGTAACAGAAAGTAATTTAAGTCAATCAAAGATAACTACATTTATACCAATAAGGTTAAGGAGACATAGCCAGAAAAGATAAGAAAAATATGTACAAAGCAATGAAAATTTACTAAAGCAAATCAAATATAGTAAAAATGAAAGAAAAAATTATAAAATTAATGCACTCTATGAAAACTTTTTAAATGATAAGTCTCACGATTTTAAAAATGAGATTGCAAAAGATAAGAGGCTTTTTTGTACTCACTTGCTTCAATAAGTCACGGTACTGTCAAACATATTATAATGAGTTTCTTCCGATATCTCATACACAAACATAGTGTTTTGTACTCGTATGTTTGTACGCATTCGTGTATATCCAAATATACTTAGCATACTAGCAGAAGACACAGAAAGTCGAAATTTGGCACATCGGTGGAACCTTTCTCTCATATCAAACGGAAAAATTGCCCCCACACCTGTGTACCCCATGGGATATAAAATAATAGAGTAACTATACAATAAAAATACAAGAGAAATCCTACAAAGAAACTCAGAAATGCCATTCCTCTGACGTTTTACTGATTTGAATGTTAAAATACCCTAATATTCTACGCATGCAACGCTGAATATTTTAACTCTGATAATGACTTATCGTATTATGAACGTGATTTGTGTTATCTAGAATTTGTCCTTAAGTGGAAAATTTCACGAAAATATCACATTTTTGTCCATTTCAAGCGACCAACTAAGATTTATGCCTAAGGAAATTTCATAAGTATAACATTAAGAAAATCAATATATTTCCATGGACATGATACTAATAGGTAATTGGATACTTCCTTGACATTTATGGTTGCTGTAACAATCGATTGTTTTTTCCTCTGTTTTGGAGCAGGAGTTAGTGGTGTCGCAAAGGTTCATTAATTTTTCAGGGGTAGACTCATTGTTAAAGAGTGAATTTCACATTTTTTTAGCAAAAGATTATAACCCAAAACTATTATTTATAAGTAGTTTGGTCTCGAAGCAGGCTTTCCCTATTTCCCGTGTTATTGTCGTGGGAAATGTCTAAGTTTCAGCATCACATAAAGAAGGGAAAAATGAAAACGATTTCTTGGATTAGCCCTTGCAAAGAACGGGTATTCCACCTTAAAGACCTTCCACCTTTATTTTTAAAAATACTTTTGGAATTAGGTGCGTTAAGCTTAATACGCTCAATGGAAACCTGTTCATTGATACTTTTTTCTTATAAATATATTTAATTTCATCATAGTAGTAAGAAGTAATCAAATGTAAATCAGCCTCTTCTCATGGAACTGATATCTTATTGTTAGCATATACATATTTTCATTTATAAAATGTTCCAATACAGACCACTTGGGAAATTTTAATAAAATAAACACGGCATTACTAAGCGAACATTCCACTCTATTCCACCAATATTATTTCTCTTATGAATGTAATACATCAAAGTACAGGTATCCTTCGTCAAGAGATCGAAAGGGAATCTCGTTTAATTTTGGATATTTTATCCGTGCCTACACGGTGTGTCCAGGTTCTAGTTCAAATGATTTATTTTTTTAATTTTTTTTTCCAATACCATCTCTTGGAAGACTTTGGTATTGTGTTGCTTTAACTTTCAGCAGTGGCCACGCATAATTTCAAGGCGCTAGAATCACTGCGTCGTGCCTCAATACTTTGAATGCAACAGTCCACCAGGATAAAATAAGAGAAATATACTGATAACAACTCCCTCTTCCCTCACACAGTTCGGAACCACAACAAGAGAAGGAATAGGAACTAAAATAAATCTTGCTGAAAGTGTGTAGAAATTACAGGATTGGTGGTAAGTGAAATTATAGTTGAATGTCAACGGTGGTGCATTTAGTTGCATGTTATTCTTAATCTGCTTCATTTGTATCTTACCTTTATTGCATGAAGTATCAGTATGAAGTACTGGTTTAGCATGTGTTACTATTTGTAGTTTAAATTAAGTTGCGGGTTACCTTCATGTGTAGTGCTTACATGTGACTCTTACGGTATTGTGTATCACAATTACATGCGATGCGGTACTTTTTTGCGGTGCATGACCCCCCTTTGAGTAGGTAGTGTTATTCTTTTGGTGCTGCTTGTTGTGGACTTACCCCCTCCCACACACCCCAGTGTTGGCTTTCAGGGTATTAGATAGATATAGATACTATCAGCATAGTTACTAAAGTTCGTCAGAAAATGGCGGTTGAACTGAGTTCCAGCATCATATTTTGTTTTAAGATGGGTAAAACTTCCGCACGAGACGATGAAAAATGTGTACGGGAGTGATTGCTTGCATGGTTCAATCGTTTATCGATAGTATTCTCAATTTTGTGAAGGCAGGGAGAACATCTCAGATGCTTTCCAATCACCAGAGCGAAAAAAGGCCTACCATCGAAAAGGCGAAAAATATGCATGAATTCCTAGCGTCATGCCGATGTGTTTCCACAGACTCATCTGGGAGCTTACTAGAATTCCTGGAAGTTCTTCACATGCATCAAACTCTGACCGAGGATTTGGGAAAAGGGAAGGTCTAAGGACGTTTTTTGCACGCTCTGCTACGACTAGAAATCTAGTCTAACCGGATTGTTTGTTAGCTTAGGATGGGAGACTATAGAGACGCAAGCAAGGCTTCTGCTTTTTTTCTGCTTTTTTCTGCTTTTTTTCTGCCTTTTTTCTGCTCTTTTTTCTGCTTTGTTGCAGGTCACTTGACTTAGCTTCAGACACGAAAAAAATTATTAGGACGCCGAACTATATTAGAAGTTCTGACCACCCGGACAGAATTAGAGAAATAGAAGTCGTCACTGCTTGGTTTAAGAATTCATTTTTTCCTCGGATCATTCGCGACCACAATTTCACAAAAATATGGAAAAACTGCAGATGCATGGAACACACATTAGTTGGTCTTATACCATTCCACAATGATAGGCTGCTAGGGAAGATTGGTTGCCACACGCCTTTCAAGCGGCATGCGGTAAACCCCGCATATATATTTTTACATGTGCTGGATGTTCAAAGTCACGCCAGAGTGGAGCACTGCAAGCATATATTAGGGTCGCTCAAAATGATTCAAATCATGGAATATACGTCTAGTCGTTTTCTCGATTATCCCCAACTGAGGATGTCGTGGATGAATAGACCAAGTTCTGTTTCACAAGATATACTCTTTCGAAACCCATGTTGCGAGTTTGTGAAAAACCTATAACTATTCAGGAAGTGCATGATGTCACTCACAATAAAGTGCTCCAGAATATTGCAGGATAGAGATGGTAATGATATTGATCTATAATTTTCGGGATCTTGTTTGCTTTCACTATTGTGGATGGGAGTGGGGTGGGCTATATTCCAGTCTTGTAGCACTCTGCCAACCGATAATAAGCTAGCAAATATATTTGCCAGATAGGGTGCAATGTCTGGTGGTAACTGTTTTAATACTCGTTCTTGGATACAATCCGGTCCTGAACTTTTGTTTAGTCTAATAGTCAGTAATTTTTTAATGAATACCTTGCAGTATATGATGACGTCATTCAATTATGTAAGGTAGATTTTCGATTGGTCTTGAGTCATCGTTTATGTACACGCTTTCAAATTATATATTCAAAACGTTAGTTTTTGTAACCCTTTTAACAACTACTTCACCCATTTTTTCCTGCAATATTTCGACGGTTTGGCGTTTATCCTGTAACTCCCTAGCGTATGACCAATATATCTTGGGGTATTCGTCCAGTAATTCAACCAGAAATGTTTTCTTAATTTTACGTAATATGAAACGCAAAACATTTTTGGTTGGATGGTGCATTTTTTCCTTGCTTTCATCTCTAGTAATTTATCGCTGAATCTGGTTGCTTTTGTAAATGTGGAACGTTAAATGTTTTCTGTTTCCTCAAGACCTATCTACATTCACTGATTTACCAACGGGGGTGGTTAATATCAAACTTATATTATTAATAATATAAGTTTGTGTTTGGAGGGTACGAACTTATTGATTTCCTGGTGTACTATTTCTAAAAAGGACTAAAGAAGATTAAGATAGCCTCTTTCCAATTGCACAATTTGTGAACAAGAGGGGGAGTTTATCTACACCAATAACCATGCTCGAAAAGCCAAATTATATCTAAAATCTTTATTTAGAGTACATCAAAATAGCCGTACGCTAAAGGTTGGTTTCTTAACACATCCTAGCTCAACCCCTTAAGCGACTCCCAGGTTAGTATTCCGCCAATTTAGTGGCTAAAAGCCCAGATGGAAGACATAAGTGTACTTAAGTGCTAGATTTTATTTTGGGCTTGAAAGCCAAAAAGCGCTGGTAAAACTTTCCAAAAAATCTATAGAACCTATTTGGTTAAATATTATTAGTTCTGTTCATGAAAAAAGTCAATCTTAAGTATATGAGAATCAACTTCCATTTCATTTTGACCATGTAATTGGGCGACACCCAATAAAGAATGCATTAAGGAATTGTATTTTATCATTTTAATCCAGTTTGAAAAGCAAACATGTGTTATTTTCTGTTTCGTTATTGGAACGCTTCCTCAAAGTGAGGTATGGTACCTTTAGGTATATCTATATTCATAGAAATCAATCCTAATTACCTGCACACTTGGCGATATATATTCGTATCGATGCCGAGGTATTTTCGACGGAAAATATCTTTTTATGAACCTGTAATATTAGAACTATTATCACAATTTAAAAAATAACTGACTCTGATTTTTAGGCGCTTAGATCTTGGGGTGTTTTTCCAGTAATTCATCCAGAAATGTTTTCTTAAATTTACGCAATATGGAACTTATATTTACGTAATGTGTGCCTCCAACTACCGCTCAGCGGAATTGAAGAAAATAACATAATCGCTCGATCGAACGTTTTCAAACGCATACGGTGGGTGACACATCTGCGAAGAGGCATGGAAACCGTTTCCTGCTGGATACGTGTCGCGCGTCTTATCCGTGGTCTCTCTGGGAAATCGCGTGTGTCCGCCCTCCGAGCCGATCCCTTGGAGGAATGGACGCCCCGGGCAAGGGCGAGGGGTGGCGGAGCAAAGAGAGGGGAAAGGTGGAGGGTACGAAGCGAAGAAGGGGTTGATGGGGGAGAGATGAAAGAGAGAGAGATGGTGGGAGGGGGAGGAGGGAGAGTTATTATTAATGGCGGTCCATTACGAGACGAGCATGCGGGTAGATTGGATCGAGAGAGCGTCTGTGTGTGTGTCGGGAATAATGCTTCTTTTTTTTCAACATGACAGCCCTTGTAAACGGATGTATCATTTGTTTTTCGCCTTCACGCCGGTTGTAAAAGATTAAAGGAGTGCTCTTGGGCGTGGATGATTCTTATTACGGGCAGTTTTATGCCTTATAAAAAGAACAGCGGGCCCATCCATCACGCGCAAACCTTTACAGGTCTGGGGGTCTCAAAAAGAGGGAGGGTGTTTCTAACGAGAAAGGTGTTTTTCCGTCTCTGATGGGGAAGCGAAAACCAGAGAGGGGTCTCTCAAAATTTTCGCTAATGCGAACATCTTTTGGGAATTCCGGTCACAAAAGGAACTATTTGAAGAAAATTATAACCAGGATTAGCTATTCCTTGTTGAGATAACCGTTATAACAGCTTAGCATTAAGCAAGTTTTTTCTGAGAGCTGGAAAGGTATGCTATTGCTTCGTAAGAAAAAGAGTTCAACAGTGTGTGAAAACAGTTAAATTGTCATAGTGTTTGATACATAATAATAATGCAGGTGACGACTGTAGAGGTGGAAAATGTGGCTGTAAAATTGGGATGGGGATTGCATCATATATTTTTATAAAATAGATGTTAGGCGGATGATTATTCAGTGTTGCAAGAACACATAAGGAAATTATCTTTGTGATGATATTTTTTAATTTCCCGATACCTTGCTAATTTCTGCTATAAAAGTTATAAAATGATATTTTTACTCCCGTATATATTATGTACCGTATATTATATACCGTATATTATATACCTATGTGAATGCCTTCAAATCCAGAAGTTAGAACACCAAGTTTTTCCGAGAGAGAAAGAAACCCGGGACCCAAATATCTGCATAATGCTCTGTAAGCCACCTCTAAGGTGCGTGGCAAAAGGCGGAAAGTTCTGAATCGCGGATCCTGTGAAACACGAAAGTAAACGTTCTTTGTTGCTTATGTATCGATAAATTGACTTGATCTTGGTTTGCATTTTGCACACACATTTCAGCCTTAGCATTTAAAAGAAAAATATCTAATTGCAACAATTTTAGTTGACCCTAATGTTTTGATTATCTATATAAATATCGTCCCCATGCTAGTGATGGCAATCTACTTCTCCCGGATATATGTGCCCTTTGGGGTTCTATCTGTCCCCTCCACTACGACCTTGTTCCCCCCCCCTCCCCCAAGGGATTGCACTTTCGATGGACCCTAGAGCTACATTGGCTGGAGCTATGATAACAGTACTTTTTTTTCTAGAGCGGATGATATATTTTTGTGAATGGGTCTCAGGCATTTGTATTCTCTTACCTGTTAACCACTTTGAGAGTCTTTAATAGTGTGAGTCAGTGTGTACCTCCGAACATGTTGTGTTCCTGGGAGCCGTTAACTGGTTTAATCTCCTCGCAAATTACTGGCAGGGAATCACTGTGAGTGTGTTTAGTTGGTCACTGGCGCTGGATTAATTTCTCCGTCAGGCAACTTGGGATTCAAGTCCTGGCAGTGCCATTTGGTAACAAGGGGAACCCAGGTACACCTGCCTTGAAGCTTTGAAAGGCGGAGTGATTAGCCTGTAATTGCCTCTGGTATGGAATTAAGTTTCCTTTAAGTGACCACAGGTACTTGTGTTTGCGTTCCTCGATTGAATCTTTTCTGCTCGATTCAATCCTTGGCATGGGATACTTTCCCCGTATAGGCCTAAGGCGAGCGTTCAAAAAGTAAACACAATTTTTGTAAAAAAAACTTCACTCGTGATAATTTGGTTTGAATTTATTTTTACATGAAATATCAGGCCTTAAACTATTATTCGAGTTGCCGTTGAGGAACTTACCGTATCCTTAAACCAGGTTGTTTAATCCCACTTCAAAGAACGGTGCCGCCAATTATGACAAACACTGCTGCACGGCGTTTTGAATTTTTTTTTAGCCCTCTTGAAATTTTGGGAAACTAAATAAGTAATAAAATCGTGAAACATCGGTCCTCACAAAATTTATCCTCAATTTTTCCTTCAGCAAATATTCATCGACAACAGAAGGAGGCCGCCCACTCATTGGTTCGACATGCGTTTATTCGTTCGGCCTTCGTCTTGCTCTGTCTAAACCCAATTTCAACGAACTTTCTATTACTCGTGCACCGTCACCATAAATCCCTCACCGACCTTCCGATGAATTACATCGGGCTTAAGCTGTCTTGCATTCAGAAATCGGGCAATACCATACTTCGCAGTAGGCTGAAACTTCTCACCTAAACATTGAAAAAACAAACAAAACAGATGTGACAAGAGCCCCCTCATCGGAGAAAATAATGTCGAAAAAAGTTTTAAGGCATGCCTTCTTTTCTAACATAAATACAGCACTTGAATTTTTTAAACAAAAACGGCTTTTGATTATTGAAGGCGCCACATAGTTGACAGGGGCAGTCCAAAACCTACCATTTACTGTAGTGCTGAATGATCTCTTTCTCTCCCTGCAATATCTGGTCTGCCTATTTATTAATCACATTCCTCCTCCATGTTCATTGGTCACCTTACAATCTCCCGTCCACCACACCCATCTACCACGACAACCTTTTCATCCGAGAGCAGTCCACTCCCTCCAAGTCGATCGATATTCTACTTGCCAAAATCTCTCTGCCCTCTCGGCCGACTTCAACGCGCGGATACCTTTAAGCGAATCCTTCTCGTCACTCACAACCCGCAATGCGCACTCATTCTCAACTCCATCGTCCATGTGATCCCACATCCCCCGTTCCCACTTATAACCCTTCACTCTTTTCCAAGTCGATCAGCAATGCAGAGTCGACTCAAAAGAAGAGGCCTTCCGGCAAAGCCTTGTGTTAACTTGCCATCCCCTTTTCATAATAGCGACTTTCACTCTCGCAATTCCACCCTACAAATCTTCACCGTTACTACAATATTGAAATGCTCTTCATCTCTTGCGTAACTTGGATGAGTTGGTAATATTCAAGTCAAAATGACGACCCAAATAAATATGCTCTTACCATTTATTATATTTTTAAATCATTATAGATGGAAGTGTTAAGCAATTATTTCATTTTTAACATACCTAATGTGGCAATAAATTTCTTGACAAAATTTAAATAATGAAACTAAAATAACTTATATGATTTCAACTGAACTCATTCCGTTTCTTACTCAAAAATGGTTTCCAAGCTCTTATAGTATGAATTCTGGGGCCGGAGGTTTTTTATCAAATTTTGAGACAGTAGATCGGTAATGAATCAAACTTTTAAGTTATAACACTGGCACTAAACACGAGCTTCATTACAAATTAACTTCATAATTGTAATATTATTGAGGGTATAGAAATTAATATCCCACAAGGTAATCATTGATCTGATTGGTTATCCCGACAAGTGAGTCTCCAAAAACGGATCTCTAGCATAATTCGAGCATCGCGGATTGCGAAACTATCACACGGAAATAAAAAGTCAATTAATCTCGTTTATCCACAGTAAAAACAGGCAAAAGAAATTCACGGAAAGCAGATTAGGAGATGTTTCGTCGACGGAGTTTGAGCACCAGACGCTTCGGGGTAGATGCAAATTTGTTTTGACGGTTCATAATCGAATTTATGAGCAACTCGGATCAGCTACTCAAATCACGTCGCGGTTATCCAATGCCGGCTCGACACGCAATCGCGAAGTGATTCGCCAGCCAACGTGTCAGAGAGGGACCGACGGAATACATTCCCCTATCTCCAGGCGGATGCTGCGCTCATAATCGCCCCCTCCATTACTCACCGTCGACAGTTGCCTAAAAATGTTGAACCAGGCGTTAACTGCCTAATGTATCCAATTACACGAGGGGCAATGAGGGTTGAAGGACACAAGTGCATGGGAACAAGTTGATTCGTCATCGTCGTTACCCTCATCACAATCACCGCTCAACGATAATTCGGTCGATCTTGCTCTAATTGAGCTGTCTACACTACAATCACAATTTCATGATTAGTTTTAGATTTAAAAACTTAAGGTTTCACACATTTGGCCGTAAGTATTTTCCAAATCATTTCTCTGCTATTGCACATCGAAAGCCATTCTAAATCAACCACTAACTTAAGCTTCCTTCATTCTCATTGGTCAATAATTATTTTTTCACTCCACCTCACCTCTTCATCTCTCTAATTCTCGAAATTCTGTAATCTGCCAGTGCAGAACAAGAAAGTCATCAAATAGAACAGACTCGTCCCAAGACTTCATAATTTGAAGGTTTATATATAGTTGATGGCAATTAAGTAAAATGTGACCCTTTTGGACTGAGTATTTTTCATCAACACTTAGTAAAAGTATTAAATATAATATATTAGAAAAAAAAAGATTTGTGTGTACTATAGGGCTACATTTAGCTTTCAAAATATTTTAATTATAGAAAAAAAAAGACAAAGTAAGGCACGACATCTTACTTATTTGTTGAATTTAGACTTTTAACAACTACTCTCTTATTTTGTTGTTAAAATATTTGGTGTTGGCAAGATATGAATAATTATTTTTTAACTGTTAGTTGATTTGACCCCTTCAAATAATGGAACTGCGGGAAATACCGCAACAGTAACTTTAATGGAGTCATCCGTTGCTGTGCATACATATGCGAAAAATTCAAAATGTAAAAATCATTTGCCTGAACCGGAATTCAAACCAGGGTCCCTCGAATTGCGGCAGAATACTTTAACCAATTAAGGGTTCTAGTACCGGTTAAGGAGAATGATTGTTACATTGAGAATTTTTCTCTTGTGTATGCACAGCAAACGAATGGCTCCGTTAAAGTTACTGTTGAGGCATTTCCCGCAGTTTCTTTGTAAAAGTCAATTTACAATCAAGTTTTTAAACGTTGCTTTAACCTCAATGCCCTGTGGCGCCAAGCGCACGACAACGATCACTTAAAGACATTGTATGTACGTTCACTCGTAGGAATATTTAATTCTGTTAAAGCTCTTACAAATTTACTATGTAAGAGGGGCATTAATTGGTTAAAGCACCCGGCCGAAATACTTGGAGTCGAGGTTTGATTCCCGGTTCAGGCGAATGATTTTCATATCGGGACTCTTTGGCACCCTCCAGGCATACAGACAGACCAACGTCTTTTGGGGGACCAGGATGTTTCAAATATGGTTACTCACAGGTTTGGGGTAGAGAAGAAATTGAGTAGGAAAAATTATTAAAAAAGCTATGTTAGAACTAGAAAAGATCAATAAACATATATTTTCATCATTTTTTCAGACAAAAAACAATAGTGAATTTTTTCAATGTCTAAGTCATGGCTGGGTGGAAATGACTTTTTTAAATCATTCCCTATAGCCTTGTTTCTCTTCCTGCGAAGGTGGGGCACGTTGCCTACCTAAATGACACTTGCCGCCAACTTTTCCTCTTAGAGACCCGTATTAATCTTAGCACCCCACACCTGTTCTCTATTCAACTTACCTTCGCATACCATCGGCGCCACCACTATCACCTCTATCTCAGTGCCCGGGTATATATATAATAGTACAACAAGATAGTTTACACACCTCATTTATGACAGTTATCTGTCGAAACCATAGTCGGTCTCTAATAAATTGTGGACTAAAACATAACAAATTCACTGTTCATTCTAATATACCACATTTCTGAAAAGTATAGTCTGCAAATTGGGTATAATTCTGGACAATAGACTAAATTTTAAGTCGCACGTACAAACTACGATCACTAAAGCTCGGACAAGCAAGGCAGCGCTGGGGCCCTTACTCCAAAGTAAATTTCCATCCAGGAATTGTAAAACATTGATATATAACAGTTATATATTACATGTTCTAACATATGACTGCCAAATAGGCCAAACCTGCAGAATGAGAGGGACAATTTCCCTCTTCGAAAGGAAAGCAATGAGGGCGATTCCANNNNTGAGAGGGACAATTTCCCTCTTCGAAAGGAAAGCAATGAGGGCGATTCCACGCAGCGCCTTAATAACAAAGACCTGTATGAGGTGACCGGAATTAAGGGCGTACTCTCTGTAATGAGGGAAAAAGCTAAAAAATTTCTAACAGCTGCAGAAAACTATCCTGATAGCGTAGTAAAAGCTATAGGATAGGTACACAACAATTACAAAACAATATGATAAACATAAACGACCGCGATCCGCCACTGGTGAGGATTAGGACCATTGCCATTGCCAGAGAAGGCACGAAAAGAGTCGTAAAGGGAAGTATCTCTTATTAGATCCCGAAAAAACGGGAATCCTGAGGAAGCACAAAAATTTGTAATTAGAATAAACATATGGAAAAGCCACAGTGGAG
>LYUA01000646.1:331430-341847 GCA_002093875.1 Calopteryx splendens
CCACCGAAAATTTCGGAAAACGTGTGTGTCCTCTTTTCTATGTGTAGATCTATGTTTGTGCCGGCTAACGTCAGTGTTTCCACGTATTATTCATATCCGTGAAGTTTTCAAAGAATATTTATATGTAATTAGCATAGAATTAAAATACTTCATAAATACAAGGGGGAAAAATGTATATCTATATCTATATGCATTGAAATACAATGAATGGTGTGTAAATGTTTAAACACAAGTTTCTGAGCAGAAGGAACTAATTTCCGAATTGAGTAGGACGAAGAAGAAAGCTGCCCTTTTCGTGAAGAATCGTTACCAACAGACGGAGAGCGTCACATTGTAATTGGATAGCCTTGATTGAGAGTCAGTGGAAGTATGAAAAACACATACAAGACTAACGCTATCAAAACGATGCAAATCGTTGTAGTTTAAAAATGGAACAGAATGATTAATTTCACCTCCACATAGGCGAGACCACGACGGAAAGTTGAAATAGATAATGACTGCAGAACAGATAGATTATAGAAATCCATTTTCCCTTTCGCACAACTCGTGACTATAAATGTCGGAAAAAATTATGACAAGTTGAGCATCATGAGTTTCACAGGATGCGGGATACTATTAACAATAATAATCAATATTATAAATGGCTGGTGGCCTAACACCCCTAGCAACACGCCTTCGCGGCAGCTTGCAGAGTAGTATGACTAGATGTAGATTCACCCCAGGGTTAGAAGATTCAACTGAGAAACCGGGAATTCTAAAGATTTCTACATGAGAGAAAATGCTCCCAACTTGGATGAGAATTCCACACCAGTGATCACCCACTACAACACTTGCAACTGTGTATTTCATCGGTCCACCTATGGTCATACGGTCACCCTCTTTCCCCTCTCATCCCTCATGCCGCCTCACACCAACCGTCCCAGCCGTGAGACTCGCTCGGGGAGCGCTCACGAGAGAGTGCGCTCAGTCCTCCGCTCTGGTGCATTCTACTCAAGAGCTCTGGTTGATCACCCTCCCTTTCGGGGTACGCGAAGCCAAAAATATTAATACGGGAATCGTATTGCGTCATTCAAAGGACTTATACCCTTTTACCAATTTCCTCCAAACTGCCTGTCAACACTTGATTACTTCTCCTTCCCTTCGTCACATGCAATCATAGTTTCATGCACGCCTCTTTTATGGACGCTGTTCTGTTGCTCCCAAGAGTATATTTTCTGATTATGTGAAAATGCAACACTAACTACTGTGGGAGAGATCACGAACATGAGATTAGAGAGATAAATTGTCGTAGAGAAAGGTTAAACGATTATATTTTTCGCGAACGATAAAAAATCAGAATATATGCCAAACAACAGCCTTCAGGAAATACTATTCCAAGAGAATAAACCTATTTAGCCCTTTACTGCACCGAAAACCTTTATTTTTGCAACCCAGTCTAATAGCTCGTTTCGGAAGCGTAGTGTCATTTTATGCTTAGATACTGTAGTGCGTGTTTTTCAAATTTATTTTCATTGCGTAAAATAAACAAGTTCTCCGTTTTTTCCTAAAATTTAAATAGTGATTAATTTAGACTGCGCATGCCAGATGCCAGAAGCTGAGTCCACCCCTACCACACACCCTAGTAGTGGCTTGCAGAGTAATATGTTGATAAAATGTTCTTTATCTTGATAGCCTTTTATACTACATTCAAGCATGACTTCCTTTCAAACCATTCACTCCGCTCTAATGTAAAGGTTTGGCGATTCGACCAGTATTCTTCCTCTGTCAATTGACCGAACCAGAGGAAAACAATGTTTTTATATATGCCAATCACGGATTTATCAAATCCACATATGTTCATAATCCATCACACTATCTATCCACTTTTTTTACCCACTCCTCCGTTAATACAGTATTTGTTCGACTTGTATGCGTATATGGAGAGGAAAACATTTTCAATAGTCGTAATTTTTTCATACTTAGTTAAGCATCAATGTTTTAATTTACTCTACATAATACCAACTGCCCTTCCGATATTCACAAGCAATTTAATCTCTTCATCTACCCAATCGTCTTTTGCAAACATCATGCCAAGATACAAAAATCATCTACTTGTTCAATTATCTCACCGTTTATACTCACTCTTCCCATTCTCCTTATCAAACACGACTTCCTTAATTAAGGACGCATTTACCCTAAGCTCCATTCCCTTCGTTGTCTCACTAAAGCTCTTCAGGGTTCTCTTGGGCTCTCAGCCAGCAATAGTGCACCATCGGTGTATAGGAAGGGGGGAAAATTCACATTTTCGACCATTTTACTTCCCTTATTTATTAAATTTATCAATCAAAAGTTTCCTTTTCCGCGAGATGAATGATGCTGTAGGGTTACCGTAATGACTCAATAGTTTTTCATCTGTTTTGCTCACGGATAAGAGTGAATTTCCTTAAGACACTCAATCCGTATGAGTCTAAGGCCCAATGCAAGGTAAACTCGACTTGAAAACTGCACCATCGAAGACCCATGAGGTGTAACGAAGACGACATGCTGAGGCACCCAAAAGGGCTTTCTCCTATTTTAAGTTAAGTGCGCAGATCATTAACAGTGTATGACCGTCCCAGGAAAATTTTAATTAGGAAAAAGGGGACAACAAATGGAGAGAAAAATATGAAATCAAGAAAATAAGCGATATATCATGTGGCAACTATTACCTGCTTTCAAAATGAATGGCGTACATGGTCACTTGGTGGAATTTCTCCACGTTGAAATAAAATTAACTTGCGCTAATCATCAAATATGAAATGCAATTAAAGACGACGTGACGCGACGGAACCCTGGTGGTACTTCATATTAAATAAAATTGTGGGATATAAATTTATTTATTCGATTTCAGTATTAGTTTCAATGCTGAAAAAACTATTGCATTAACTAAAAATAAAAGAAGCTATCGAACACTTCAAATTGCCGACATAATTATGCTAACTGGGAGTATACATAGTAAAGTACTTCGGTAGCAAATATGATCTATTGACGCGAGAGGCCAAATACGATCGGCAGCCTAGTTTTAGAAAATATATGCCATTTTAACTGCTTCACGCACACTTTGAATAACGAATAAATACAAAGATTCTCGTTTCCCATACAAAGTAGAGACAAAGACATATTCGTGTCGTTACCTCCGCAGGCTATCCGTTTTTGACATTTAAGTAATTACCCTGCCAGAAATTATAACATTGTAGTTCTCTTATTAACACAACCAGAGTAAGATGATTATTGGCGATGACTTTTAACATTCCAATTAACAAGGTCATCTAGAGCACGGACACACGATAAAGAAACCTCAAGTCATTCATTTTCCAGCAGTTGATTTCATTAAGTAGCTATCATAAAAACCTAGAGAGAATGAGAATTATGGAGAAGGTTTTAGAGCAATCAAGTTAATTTTAGCAGTTTTCATCATACAATCTTTATTAACTTCAAGCCGGTACCAGACTCCATGAAAAAATAAGTTAATCGGTCGCTATGCCTTACGATTCCAATATTTCCAAACTGAAAAGATTTCATCTACATCTACATGCTACCTACCACCACTAGATTGTGTATCATGGGCTTATCCACTCCTGGCATGCACTGTCAAAATTATACGTTACACGAATCTAGAGACAAACGGAGAGTTTATAAAGTTCAAGTGAATGAAGAAAATTTTACCAATAGATTTATATGCACGAAATATCTAAGCTAAAAATAGTACCCTACGCATGGAAGACGAACTTCATCACATCTACGTGGCATCCTGCAAATCACCTCTATGAATTGTGTGTACGACAGGCGGTTATTCCACACAAGGGATCCACCATTCAAATGATATCACTTAAAGAATAACTAAGAAGTTACGGTAAATCAAAAGATGGAAATAAGTATACAAATACCTTCACCCGCAATACAGTGACTTTCATCCACCCTCGTGAGATGAGCTGGATTTTTCGGTAGTAAAGTAAATACTATGTCGCTCGATCGTCGAGCAGGCGGTCATCATGCGCAGCGCACAGTGGGTGCTCAGTGGGCAAGTGGCGTTGTCGTGGGTGGGAAGAGGAGGGGCGGCTGGCCGGTCGCGGTCGGTGACGGAAGTATTTCACGGCACCCCCCTCCCTATCCGCCCCAGAGGGTGAATCCTTCTGGAGGGCGGCCCGAAGCCCGCGGGCTCAGGGTGGGAGAGATGGGAAGGTGGGAGGGGAGAAGGGGGGTGGAGAGAATGATGCGACGGCATCAGGTGGAAGATCAATGGCCTGAGCTTGAGGAGGGGTGGAAGGGAGGGGTTGGAGGGAGGGTTTCAGTTTCGGCCGCAGGCGAGTTCCCTCTCGGAGTCGCTAATCCCTCGAGTCGCCCTTAGCATATGCGCAGAGCTTTTTTGGAATCCACTGGAGACATGTTCTTGGAATGAAGTATCCATCTATCTACGTAAGACCCAACAAGCTGCCCCGAGGTCGCGTGGCAGGGAGTGAGGGGGTAACCAGCTATTAATGGTATTGAGTTCTATTGGAAGTCAGCATCATTTTACTTTCGGGCAGTTCAAGTTGTCGTGCGTGTTTCATCCTGTTGTGGCAATGAATTGTGCAAGGGAAGTACGATTCTTCATTTCGGTCAGCTCGGATGCAAATTTCTCTCAACTTACCTTCGTCATCTCGTCTACCTATGCAATACGAAGGTAAAACTTTTCCGTCTTACTTGCCACCCATCAGTTGGGCTGCGCGATTTTGCGATGTTTTGACTGCGACATTCGTGAAATATCCCAATGCGATATATTTCTTTGTGATGCAATGTGATATGCGCGTTATGCAATAGCATGTGATGAAGTTCTGGGAAAGATCACAAGTCGATTGGGGGGTGTGGCAATTCTACATTTTCGATATCAGCGATATAGTCGAGCGAGGGGGCGGAAATCGACCTGAAGTGCCGAAATATCCCTACCTCCTTCCTCGGGTACGCGATATGTTCCATTTATATCACGAAATCGGAACATCGGCACTTTTTCGACACACAATATGCGTCGAAATATGTGCGTTTTTGAAATTGGAATATCTCACAGCCTTGCCTACCACATGTCGGTGGAGCGGATGAGGGAGGGGACCGCGAGTGGAAGGGATAGTGGAGGATCGGCGAGGTCCGTTCCAACGGCGCCTTTAAGATTGGTGGCACCAGGCGGACGCACTAATCGCCTTTCAAGAGCCCCAAGCTATAATGATTGAATGTGCATCAATCAGATCCCATGTTTTCACACTCGAAAGGTCGATTTAATATGCATACTCTATCCACCAACGATAGAATGTTTTCCTTAAAATATCTGATTTCTGATCTGAACTCACACGGATTGCAGAACCGTCACTTCTTCCCAAAAATCGGAGCGCTACCTCGAACATATGTAGTCCAACCCTCCGATCCACAAGTCGAACTCTCCCATATTAAAGAGTGAACACAATGCGAATCAATTCATACCTCTACGAAAGGGGGTAACCTATCTAATGAAGGCAGTTTCTACGGACGGTCCGTAACAGCTTTTACCTATGTACCTACTACATGCATTCCGCGAGAACATCCTCTTGTTTGTCCCATTTGATTACTTTATTCATCTTTCGTAATATAATGACAAATACTGGAAAGGTTCTAGAAAATTGCATTTCAGAGTATGCGAATCAGAGTTCCTACTGCAGAAAATTTACAGCCATAAAATTTATTTTTTTAACAAATGAGTGTACACGAACACGAGCACGTACATCCTGGCAATCGTTAACTGTGAAGACAATTTCTTAAGTATTATCTCCATGAAACAAAATGTAACTCATGCAAACCACAGCCGTGGGTAATAACTAAATGGCCGTAAATCTTTCTTTTTGACAGTTTTATGTCAATATGAGTTATTGTCGACAGCTTGGCTTCGTAATAGCTGGAAGACCGCAGCAGCTCCAACCTCCCTATTAACAACAATCAAACAAGAATGGAAAACATAATACGGAATACCATGGACATTTCCACATACCTACACATAACACATATCATTTTGAATCATCTCAAATTTTCTATTATAATTCCCCATTTCCTTTATTGACTCGTCAAAATTTATGGTTTTTTTATGTAACCAGATTACGTCATTTTAATTTCTTGGGAGAAATAATTGAGGTGGTTTCCTGTTTCTTCCTCAACAGATTTCAAAACGACGAGGCGCTTCCTGGATCCGAAACCTGGTCTTTGAGGCAATAGGTTGAGGTCGGATGGGAGGCCTTTGAGATGAGGGTATCGAGAAAAGAAGGGAAAAAATAAATGACGACTCTTAAAATATGGAGGGAGTAAAGAGGACGTTGTTTGACAAAAACCGAAGAAGCTAGAAAAAAGGGGTGGAGGGAATATCGAGAGGCAGCGGGAATTTGAAGGCAGTAATAGCAGGGAAAATTTATTGAGTAATCGGCGAAGAGGAAGGGAGAGAATAGGCTTTATAGAATGCATGAAGGCAGGTGGAATTTAGAAAGAACTGAGAAAGGGAATAGTGAAGGGCAAGCGCGGATGAGGTCTACGCAAAACGCACATAATAATGTCTTCAGGACCGGACAAAATCTGCCGTTTAATAGATGGATTACATATGAACGAAATGGACAATACGTCACTACGGAAGCCATCAACATTTAGAAATGCCCCGAGGAAGGACGGAGCCGTTACGCCGTGGCGGCTGCGAGCGGAGTGTCGGAAGTCTTGCGAGGTCAGAGTGGTCAGAATCCGTGGGACGGGGGTGGCGAGAGGGCAATGGCCCCGGGAGAGGATGAGTGGCACATCTGAGAGGGAGCGAGGGAGCCGGAGAGCAGGGCGGACGGGTGACCTGTGGTGCCCCCCCTCCCCCCGATGGACTCGGGGGTGGGAGGATGGGGATGGAGGGTTCCATCAATTGGGGAGGAGTAGGGGGGGAGCCGGAGGAATGCACGCCGCAGATTCACCATTCCCGAAGAGCAGCAGTGCACACGACACGCGCACCACGAAGCAAGTGGAAGCGTAAGCGTGGGATATTAACAAGGCGGCACGACCGCAGCCACAAAGTGCACCAAGAGCATCGGCATTTAATTTCCAAAATCATATTGACGACACTGTTCCCCAAACGATACAAATGAATACGAGGGTTTGATGAGAGATAAAAATGCGGGGCGCTCCTTAGGAATGAATACGTATGCATTGATGAGGAAGAAAGCAAAACATTAATATATATGAGCCTTCGCAACAGTTCCAGAAAAAGTTAACCATGCGTATTCATGCATAAAAGCTATCCTTAAGGTAACCTAAATGATTCTGAAAGAGCGGAGTTACGGGCCACTGGACTGTAAGATCAGGGTTGTGGAAAATAAATACTTGACAAAATGAAATAGAAATCAACCGTTAAGGTGTGGCCACTTTAATGACGATGAAACTCGATTTCAGATATCAAAAAGCCCACCCAAAGTTAATTTACGCGGCGTAAAGTTTAATATGAATGCGAAAAAAAGCAGCAGCAAAACAGTCAAACAAGAACCACCGAGAGTTTTCAGTGTTTCGCAGGTTTAAACCAGGCTAGAAAAATGCAATTATAAACGGAATGGATATCCTACGAGCATGTGAAAGTGGAAGATTAACATAAAGATAAAAATAAAGATCGGATGTATCGTTAAGCATTATGGAACCGATGGCCATTAAGATAAAAATATGGTCGAGAATAACTGCAAAGGATGGATGGGCAAGGACGAATTAATACGAGGGTTTGATGAGAGATACAAATGCGGGGCGATCGTAAGGGATGAATACGCATGAATCGATGAGGAAGAAAGCAAAAAATTGTGCTTCTGTAATACAATCCAAGGACATAACACAGAGCGATGATGAACTTCAGCGAAATAATTTAGTAAATAAGAATAATATCAGACTCTTAGGAGTTTCATAGCCTCACTTTCAAAGTAATTAGACCATCTCACTACTTTCAGCCTTCACACCGCTTAAATACAAGGGCACGATGATGATATATAGCAAGGAAAGCATAATTTTGATAAAAATGTTGAAAATGGTGTAAACCTTTTACTTTTATTGTGCTAACAACGCTGGTTTCTAGATGAGTTTCGCAAAAAAGGAACTAATTATTTGAACTAAAATTCCAAACCAGCCAGTTTTCAATCTGAAATTCAGCTCGAAAGGAGAGTGCTCACCTGGTTCGTAATTCGTCTTATGGCAAGTTAGTATAAAATTAGCTTATTTTACGTACGGGGGTAGAGTTTCATTACTTCTTCCAGAATCACCCATGGTTTTAAAGAAAATTCTGGTACCAAGAAAATCAGAATCCACTTGGTAATGACAATGAGAGCTAAAAATGTACGAATAAAACACTCAAGCACTTACAACCTTCGGGTGAAAACACGTAAATTTATCGTTAAGAATGGAATAATTATTAGGAAGGGAGCCTACCGTAGGATAAGTTGAGGAATGCTGGCTGAATGATGATAAAAGGATCGAAATAACGCTAAAATATTCTATGAGGGGGAGAGAGGGAAACAGATGGGGGAGGCGCACGATCCCCTTAGAAACGGGAAAAAAATTGTCTAGTAAAAGATGAAGAAGAAAAAATGTCTTCTAAATGCCTTAGCGCAAGTTTATATCAACCAACAAAGTAATAAATGTTTCAACTTCTCTTCCATAACCCTGCCTTGTTAATTCTCTCTTTCCCTCACTTTCTGGAATTATTTCTTTTTGTAATTTAGACTTTATTTATTTAGGAAACCTATCAACTAAAGGAATCAACAGAAAGAATATAGAAACAAAATGTGCTTTTTAAACTTTTCATTAACTACACATAATTGGTGGTATGGACCAGTGACCCCACCCCTGGTCACTCGCAAACACTCGTGTATATGAATATGGTGGGGAGGTTGGGACAAGGTTGAGTCAGGGAAGTAGAGTTCACAGAGATAGGAGAGCGCTAGCTAACACGCGGCCTTTCAAATCTCCGCTGCAGTGGAGACTTGAACGCGTGAAGGGGAGCGGGGCCAACTCCGTCGCCTGAGTTGATTCACGGGCGTTCGGGGAGAGATGGGCGGAGGGCGCGAGAGGGATCGGAAGGGGGAAGAGTGCTTGCTGGGTGTGAGGCGAAGGAGGAGTGAACCGCGGGAAAGTGTATTCCGGCGGAGGAAGGGGAGATCGCAGGGAGATAGAGTCTGCCCATGGACGCCCTATCCTAAACAAAAGGGAAAGAATTTATCTTGCACTTACACATCCAAGGTCACTGTATTCATGTTCATGAATCCTATTACTTCGGGCCACAAAGTAAGAGTTGAATAAGTTAGATATTGATTACAACGTTTTACATTGAATACCTACCAAATCAAGATGGTGCGCATTGAACATGTTATTAAAAGTGTTTGTGAAGAAAGAATGATAAAGGCCTAAATGCTTTAATGTGGAAATTAAATGATGAAAGAATTATAGTTATATGAAATGAATAAAAAGAAGTGGAAAATAATATTCCTATGTATTTTATTTTCCTTTGGTAATATAATTAATAATATTCATAACTTTATGATAAGAAAGTTATTTATGTTATTCTGAAGGTACTAAAGATTGTCTACATATAGTTATTTCAACATTGAAAACAAAGCAGTGTTCTGAGATTAATCAATGAAAATAATAAAATAGAAAATAAAAATATTATTGAATGTTACCTACCGGTAAATGTAGGTTTCTGATGGACACATCCCTACAGTGGCACTGGAGTATTTTAAACTATGATAGAGAAGAGAATGTTGGTTAAGTAAAAAAGAGAGATGAAAAGATGAGGCATGTTGAAATGAAGGAAGGCAGAAAGTCTACGGAAATAAAGATTTATTGATAATCAGGGTCTTTTGACGCAAGCGCCACGAGTTAACCGTAAGGTGTTATTCAAAATCTGACCCTAAATAGTAGATTACCATTGATAGCATTACTTATAATACCTCAGTATTTTATAAAAAAATATTAAATTTTCCACGAATTAAAATTTTTGACCTGTGACATCTAGAAGAATACTGTTATCACCTCCTATCTCCAGGAGGGGAGTGGGATGATTTCGCTCCCCGTGCGTCCCCGCGCTGAGGGTAGGTGGGGAGAGTTTCCATTTCATGCATGGATGTCGCATGCGGTCCAAATTATACACTGGATACTGTATCAGGACGATATACTCTGTCACTCCCCGCGTGGAATGCCCCAATGAGAGGTCACGCGTACCCCACCCCAAGGAGGAGGAGGAGTGGATGAAGAGGGTGGTATGTCTCCCTACGCTGACACCAATCGAAAATTACGCTTCGTCGTGAAAATTAATTCAGCGTTGAATTCAGTCAGAAAATTCTTTGGCAATTATAATATATATATATATATATATATGTATATATAAATATATATATATATATAT
>LYUA01000646.1:423903-437918 GCA_002093875.1 Calopteryx splendens
GGAAAGGCGATCCCTTCCTTTTACCCCCCCCCCCTCACCGCCTCCAACCTTCTTTTCTGCTATCCTCCTCCTCCAATAGTAATCGCCCGATCGCTGGAGCCCCACGAGGAGACTCCAACCAATCCTCCGCCACCCCTCCCCCCGACATACTTGCCCACCCACCCGATAGTACGCGACCGGTGTGAGGGTAGGAGTGGACCGCAAGGAGTGCGGCCCAAACCTCCTCCTTCACCCCTTCCTTCCTTCTAACTGGGACTTCACCGCCACCCCAACCCCTCCCCTGAGTAACGCCTCTCCTTTTTTAGTCCAGCCCGGCAACCCTTCACAGAAGAAGAAGCGCAGATTGATGTAAATGTCTAATATTTCGGTAAACATACCTATAGGGGGTTCCCCTCGGCGCTTGCAGTGTCAGGCTTTCGCGTTACCTACGTCTGTACACAGTACTCTTCGCCGACTTCGACCAGTGAACTTATTCGTACTTCGCTTGAAAGATAAAATATATAGGTACACGGTAAGAAACACGTATGAATTATAACATCACAGTCATAGCAAATAATCGAGAAGACCTACAGGCATCATTGAACGCAATGGATGAAACGCATCAAGAATGAATTTTTGAAAATCTACAATAATAAAACTAAAATATTAGTTTTCGGAAAACTAAAGCTGACAGAAGACGTCCGACTACAAGGAGAGAAAGAAGAATAAGTGGACTCATCTCGTAAGTGTCATAATATTAATGGAAGTAGATGGAAGAAGATCGACATGTATCAAACGCAGAATAGCTCAAGCCAAGATAGCGTTGATGATGAAGATCAACTATGCCATGCTCAAAGAAGATTAGAAGTTACAAACAAGGAAGAAATACGTCAAAGCATTCGTATGGAGAATCGCCCTCTATGGACCAGAGACATGGTGCATAGGAAATAGAGCAGAGAAGAATAGCCTTCGAAACCTAGTGTTAGAGACGATTGCTGAAGATCAAATGGGCGGATAAATTTAGAAACGAAGAATTGTACAGACAAAAATACAAAGAAACAAGTTGCTGGCAAACGGTACTCGGCCTAGCCTTGTTCTTATAGACCTACGCTGCCCAATCTTTTTTGGAGACCCCCACGTCAAATATTTTAAAGCCTCCTTTGGAATAATAGGTAACCAACCAAATTTTGAAAAAGTCTACAAAGGGAATTCATATAAAAAGGTTTTTAATTTGACTTTCTTAAATGAATAAATATTTTTTCATTACAAATGCATTGCTTATCGTGGGAATTTCTTTTACTTAATCGATGACGAACTGATGAAGGCAACATCATTTTCTAAATGTCCTAAAAAATATTAAATTTTCCACCCTGTCTGGCGTACGCCCACCCCTCCATTGGGAAACATTTCTCTGCATGATTTAAATAGTGCTGCTGATTCTGATTCGCTAAAACGACCCCTCCCTCAATCTAGCTAATTGATGAGTCACGAATTTTCACCTACCACCTCCCCCCCCCCTTATCACCTCACGTGTTAAATAAACCCAACCTAAGTAACATCAAAACACTTTATTTTAATTTCACGCTAATTCTTTCCATCAAAACTAAACTTGGTGTTGAAACCACGTTTAGGTTTTACGTTAGAAAAGTCGATGAGGAAACAAAAAAACGTTTTCAATTCAATCAGTAGGAACAACACTTACACATTCTTTTTTTCAAATATAGGTTTAGCTGTAACACTCGCATATAACGCATCACGCACTTTGTATGGGAGGGGGGGATTCATCCAGGCACATTGACGAGGGGTGGGGTGGAGGATGTACGACAACAGTGACGTCACCAAAGACGCAAGTGAAGCTGCGTTCGAACACGCATTATCGGAATTATGACTTTTCCTCCTCAACGTGACTCGTGTCCTAAGGGTGACCACAAGTGTGGATGGGGATAGGTTAGCGGTCGAAACACTGCCATTCCAATCGTAAGCTTTTCCATTGACACCCTGACACGTTGTTATTCAGAGAATTAGGTGTTTTTGTTTTGTAGAGGCGCTTTAGTCCTACGTCTCGTAATTTTTTCAAAGATCGTCCTAAACCTGCCTGTCGCCAGTGCCAAATCAATATTAATGATATTCGCATTTTCATTACAAAGCGAAATAACGTATTTCTCTTATAGAATTACGAAATGCTTCGGTCGCTTCGGTTTCGAAAGACGATTCATTGCAATCATGAAGTGCATACATGCGGTTAATTCAATCGAGGACGTTCGGTAATATCGAATGCTAACTACTACTAATTTCGGCGAAGGCAATCATCAGCTGAGTAAGAAGATACAGTGGGAACTGATCCAATCGTATCTTCTTCAGCTGAGTCAACCGCTGAAGCGCAGAAAAACGAGATAAATTTCCCGATTGAAGGACGAAAACGTCTCGACCGGGAATCGAACGCGGATTTCATGATTTCCGGACGAATTTTTTATCCCTCAGCACCCCGATCAGCTCTCTACAAGTAGATCAAGGTGCACTGCAAACCCCTCTTCCTTGGCATTGACTCGGGTGATGGTCATTCATCTTCGCTGTGGAAAACCTTTTCCTCCTCCACTACTCCCCGACCCCTTTTGAACAATACCCTCACATGAAAGGACGGAATCTTCCTCGGAATCAAGTTCCCCCGGAAGAAAATCAGGCTGGTTAACATTGAGTGTAAGAACATAACTTAAGAACGTTTCTTAGATTTAACTTAAGTCCAAAATATTACTACGTCTGCTAAGTTCAACCAATTAAAAAACTCCTCTCTTTTCTGAATGAGAATACTACCTCTACTTTTCCCTTGTTTTGCTTCCCACCATTAACTTCAAGGATGGACCTGATCCCGGCCCAAGAATTTAATATACTTTTCGGGTTTTTGAGCTCCCTGTTCCGCTTATCGTATGAATATGGTTTATCTCTAACCAAGTCCATTAACTGTGACTCAATCTTGAACATTAAATGTTGTTTGTTTTTGTACATTTACTTCCTCTTCACCGATGGCGCTGGTGTGCAAGCCACGATCGCTTGATTGGGTAACTTGAGCTCACTCCCCCTCGTGATTGGGCGACTTATTGACATAGCGCAACGTAACGCAAGAGAGCCATCATGAAGATTAGTCATCTTTCTCATGTAATATGTCCTTAAGTTACGTTATGGCGTAGTATCATGAACGGTCCCGCACCCACGCATGTGCTCAACTGTTAATTTCTTAAGTTTTTACGTTATTTTCTTACATTCAATGTGAACCGGCCTTTGTATCCAGTCCAGAAATGAATTCCCATGGGGACGACTCTCCCAAGCGTCTTCGAGGCCTTCCAGCACCGGGCCCTCCAGAATGACAAGAAAATAGAGAGGACCGAGTGAAATGATAGAAACACGGCCTTCCGCCATCTGCTTGATCGATCACCTCACTGAAGCTCATTGGTGATCTGACAAACAGTGACTGGCTATATTATGTTCCATAGTTGGAGCCAGAGCCTCTCGCAATTCCTATTCGCTATTTCACAAGATCCCCCAAATGACATCACTCGACTCATGTAGCCAATTTTTTCCGCGGAAGGAAAATATTAGCTGCGCATTTACCGCATCACTATTCACGGAACACATAAAGAAACGACAATAACTTAAGATCCCAAAGGGGAGCCTGTTAACTTCCTCGGAAACCATGGCACCACCCCACTTGCGCATTCGAGTGTCGCTATATATCATCACGAAGCGGATTACATTTATTAAGAATAAATATAACATATATTTTACGTGTATCAATTAAAAGCATGCAAAATGACCCGGTTGCTCATTCCCGCAATCCTTTTATCCCTTTGTTTCCCCTCAAATAGGTTGAGATTATACGCAGTTCCAAGTCATAAAAACCCAACGAGCATTTGCGACACTCGATTTCATTTCGATTTGCATTTTAAAGCGCAGTAAACGCACGCCGCGTCTCCCACGTGCTAAAGGGCAAGAGGCGAATGCCGAGAGTTCTCCGCGGTTTGAGGTGATTTTTAACGTCACGTCCTTTAATTTCTCAACGTACGCGGAGCAGAGTCATTAAAAAATAATGTTAATATGACAACGAAGTAGGAACAAAGACACCAATGGATTGGAGATTGTAGTCCCGCAGGAACAGTATTGCGGTGGGTGCCGTATATACTCGTGTAATTATAGTTCGACTTTTTCAAACTAAATTTTGGGGCAAATATTGATCGAACTATACATGAGTAAATAAGGAAGTTGTTTAGATGATAGTAGGTATAAATGACCTTACAGATGATGTACTGAAGGGCTCTGGCATGCATCGGTCATCCAACTGAGAAGAAATATTGGATTTAGATTGTAGATGAACCAAATGAAAAAAAACTATAGCAAGATGAGCAGACAGCCAATCTAGCAAATAATACGCAGATCAGCATGGTCCTATTCCGCGACATCTACATCCACGCCAATCCCCTGCGAGCTGTCACTAGGACGTGTAGAAGGGAGTGTTAACCACCGAATTATTATGTACTTGGAAGTACATATACTTGTAATGGAAATAAACAGTAGAAACTAGGCATCGCCATTAGGTACAAAACAAACTAAGGTCCAGATACCCTAACCTGGTTTTGTCGTCGTTATCGCGAATTCCGAGGGATACGTAAAGGGTACGTAAATCTGTCAGCGCCGCTATTGATTTTACTTTTTCATTGTTCGACTGCCACGTTCTTCCGCGATATCGTCGTTTCCCCAAAAATTACCTCGATAATACAAATACCTACATGGAGTGATCTGTGCCTTCATAAACGATTGTTTTCTTCTGGTCAGGAGGTTCTATTTTCTGCAATAACCCAGTGACCATTGCATTCTTTTGGTTGCCATTTTCGGCCAATCGAGTGGAATTTCTTATAACTCTATGCAATTCCTTAAATTACAATTTGCCCATTTGGATGCATTAGTAACAGGCTTTTACACCAGTCACTGATTAGTAAAGTGTTACCAGAAAGTTATCATACTGAACAAATCATTTTAGTTACATCTTTTTATGTTCAAGTGACGATGACTACGTAAGTATTGATACACAATGTAGTTTCCAGCGTGACTTTGCGGAAGCGATCCATGATTTAATAATGCTTCGTATTTCCACACATAATTATTGATTCACACGACCCAGGATTCAACTGGTAGCGTCATCATCAGGTGTACATGCAGGAATTTTCATGTCTTATATACCCTTCGCGGATGTGGGAGGGTACGTGGAAGGTAATCGCGGTTGAGGAATGGGGGAGGGTATTTAATATTATGTGTGGAAATACAAAGTATCATTAAAGCAGCGTAGGTATTTATTTTGCTGTTATCGATGCATTATTAACATTCTAGCCGTATTAGTTTTTGTAACCGATTGCCACTTAATTATAAAAATGATGTAAACATATTTATTTCACAATCACTCTCTCCACTTAATCTATTCATGGCGAACCTATATTCATTCTGCTCTTGAACACGGTGGCGATTGGCTCTCAAAACATGGCCGTGGGTGAATCGGGAGGAGGGCTTCCTCCAGGGTTCTGAACCCTGAGTTTCCCCTGCATCCGAAAGGTGTCCCGTTGGCGACGCTGCAAGGGTGTGAGGAAGGGTAAGCTTGTACAGCGCCCAAAGAAAAATAGCGATATAAATTTGAATGGGGAAGAGTGGCAGTTTTTGGAGTTTTCTTTCTGCAATGTTAGTGAAATGTTCGAGATGGACCGAAGGAATCCCTGAATTTATCTGATTGACGGTGTATCCCACTCCCCGTCTCCAATTTGTCTTTTCACCACTGGTTCATCAACATCACCATCTAACCCTGCAAGCCGCAATGCGTATGAGTGCCATGGGATGTTAGGTAGCCAAGCCATACGGTTATTTTGAGCTTGTAGCATTGGTTATCATATTATTTTCGGGAAATTGGGATTTTCGTGCGAGATATTTTCATCTGAATTTTTAATTAGATTTTTTATGATCTATCGACAGCTAGGGTGATTTCGAACAATCGAATGAATAAAATGTATTACATTTATGAAATATCATTATTCACCTATAGTTTTTAACGTCAATTAGCTAAAAACATGAATATTCAAAATAAGTATTCTAAAATATTCAACATTTTGATTTCAAGATTCATATAATTTTAATAAAATGTTAGCTTCGCAAAGATATTGCAGTACGCTACTAATGCGTAGACTGCTAACGCCTAAGACCTGGTTTAATTCCTCGGGTATATAACGGTTCCGCAGTACCCTATATTTTGGGCAATCAATCAGAATTGATTCGCTTATCGCTAAACGGCATTGGGCATCCGGACGTGATAGCTCTTCTTCGCGGGTGAAGAGGTAAGAATGAAACAAAGCACTTTGGCCTTTCCACAGCCTAATGATTAGGACTTCTTCCCGTCGGTCGAAGACTTCCATGGTACTATATCAACCGTAATATTTTCCACTGTTCACAACAATCACAAATTGTTCGAGTGACAAAAGAGCTACATACTTATATCGGTCTGTTCTGCAGTGAATTTCTCTAAACTGCATCGCAGTTCTCTCTAGCCTAAGAACGAAATGAGGGGCTGAAAATATTTTATTTTTTTCGGCGATATTATTAACAAGGTGTGATGTGATGTGGTGATGTGTACAGCAGGTTGAGTCATGAAATTAATTTTCCCTGTTGAGAAGTTTCAACAGTAGTGTTACGCTTTGTTTATTCACAATGATTTTTCGTGAAAAGGTGTAGCTTTCCTTCGTGACCAATAAATTTCCGAAATTAGGTCATCCTGCGCACGGTCTCAAATGCTCGACGCGCATTCAAGGTCAAGTCAAACCAACTTGTAATCATCCTTCGTAGAAAATACTGTGAGGTCGGGATTATATCTTTGATGCAACACGTAAAATCCAACGCATGATGCTTTTGTGACAGGCTTAATCTAGCGTTGAGTCCTCGGGACTCCAGGAGCTCTATATCTCAGACATTGCTGTAGATAATTGACTAACAGCTATTTTATCACTATTTACACGTCTAGATCACCAGCAATTAATACAAAAGGATGGCAGAAGAGCTCAGGTGAAGAAGGCTTTCTCCGTGAAAGTACCGTTTTTGCGTAGAAACATCGGACATTGTATGTTTGTTTTAATTTATTTTTACATGAAAGAGCATGCCCTAAACTAATTTTCCAAGCTATTTTCGTAGTTGTTGAGGCACTTTAATCTGGAGACCAGTTTTTTTTTATTTCTCTTTAAATAATGACGCCACAAATGATGAGGAGACCTATTGAAATTTCGGGAAATTCATCGCATACTAAGGGATACGTGAAACGCCGATTCTCACGAATTTCCTCATCAATTTTCCTTCGCCAATTCTTCATTGACAGCAGAAGGCCACCCACTCCTTGATTAATCATGCACATTCTCTCGGCCTGCCCTGAACTGTCTTACTCATTTCCCAACCATTGCATCGCTCACTGCACTGTCACCATAAATCTCAACGATCTTTCGATGAATTTCAGCGGGTTTTAGATATCTGGCATTCAGAATTCCGATAAAAAACCATATTTCACCGTTAGCGAGATTTTCTATTAATTCAAAATATTGCAAGCAATCAAATAACATACGAAAAGTGCCTCAAAAACGGCGAGAATTATGTTAAAAATACGAGCGTTATGTTGTTGTTGCTCTTCCATCTAAAAATAAATTTTTAAAAAATGCCACGCTTGAAATTTTTTATACAAAAAAGGTACTTACTTTTTGAACGAACCTCATGCTACCTAAGGAAACATTTCCCTAAAATCAGGGTATGAAGTGCAAGTTTCTACGATTGAGTTAGTTGGACAATAGAAGCATCCGAGGATTGTAAGGAGCGTTGCAAAATATGATGCTCCTGATGAATGATGGAAACAAAATGGATAGACTGAGTCACAATTGAAGAAGAACTTCGAAGAGAGGATAAGGCTCTATGATA
The DNA here is from genome assembly GCA_002093875.1 of Calopteryx splendens. Lineage (NCBI taxonomy): Eukaryota > Metazoa > Arthropoda > Insecta > Odonata > Calopterygidae > Calopteryx > Calopteryx splendens. The sequence continues at coordinate 431,863 of LYUA01000646.1, forward strand.
GACACTTAGAAGAAGAGAGGAATTATTAATTTGGCACAAAGCGCGATAGTTTACTGAAGGCCATCATCAAAAGAATCATATAGGGGAGGAATAGTGGAGGAAGGTTAAGGGTGAACTACGAGAAGCGATTAATGGAAGACACCTATTAGCCCAGTTTGGCTGTAAAATACGTTGCGTCCCAACCCACATTCAACCAATCAATAATAAATAATATTTAACCTACGACGATGCCTCGTCATGTTTGAATTCTCGCATCGCGATGCGAGAAATCAAACCACAGAAAGCAAATGAAGTATAAATATAAATTATGCGCATTAGGGACCGCAAGGAGGAAGAAAGGCAGAAGAATGCCAAGGAATAATTACGAGGATTTCGGCTATGGAAAATGTCAAGTCAGTGGTACATTGAAGTAATGATAAGAATGTCAGGTAACAGGAAGTAGATTAGGGAAGAACTACAAACCTCGGATTGATATCCCCTGGAAATGCATTGCGGGACGCTTCTCAATCCTTCAATGCACTTTTTTTCAATGTCCCTGCATGTATAATTCAACATATTACCTTGCAAGTCACAACGAGGGCATGTGGCATCGGGAGTTAGGTCACCAGGCATTCACTATATAATTGCTATTAGAACTTTCCATCACTTCACATTCGGGATATGCAAACTGCCCCACGTGTTTCTTACTGTTATGTGGTCACGAGTTGTGCAAAAGGAACAAAGGATTCATTTTTCGTCTATTAGTTCGGCAGTTAATCTCTGTCAACTTCCTGTCGTGGCCTTGCATCTATCGACGTAATGCAGAGGTACAATTATCTCTTCTGTTTCAGGATTAAACTCCAATTATTAATATATTTTTAATAGTTAAAGAGGAGCATGCATTCTTCGTGCTTCCAGGGTATCACAACCACGGTTTTCCAATAGCAATGTGACGCTCTCTGTTTGTCCCTTGGTGCATATAATATATTGTATACATGCTCGAAGGTTCGTCAACAAAGATTCTTCACGAAACGGGCATCTTTCCTTTGAATCCTGTTTAATTCGATGATCAGTTTCCTTCTGCGCGGGGTACCAAAATGCTCGAAGCGAATTCAAAGTGAGTTCTAACTAGCACTAACTAACTAACTAAAATCTCTCCCTAACGTTTTCATTAGAATTTTTCCTCACTGAACGTTATATGACTCCAAGTTTCTTCAATACAGCTCCGCAAATGACACTAACGAGTTTAACCCATGTCAGATCTGATGCTACAGTGACTCCTACGTATTATACTTGGTCTTTTTTCCTGATGCCCGCCCCCCTTGCGAGACAAAAGGTCTAAGGGTGTATAGATTACTTTTCCCTAAAGCTCATCACTGCACAATTTTCAAATTTAATTTTAGACCGCATACCTCAAACCAGCTATTCATACTTTTGAGATCACTAGAGAGAGGCTCATAGACGGATTTGCTACCTACGCCCCTATAGATGACCGCATCGTCGGCGGATTTCCTCCACACACATTATTCAACAATTTTTCAACGGAAAAAACATTATCCTAGACCCGTATCCCTCGATTCCCGGCCGAGTCTATACAACTAAGTCACACCGTGAATTTCTAAGGGCTCTAAAGGAACAAGATCTTCTGACCAGAAACAGCATGTACATTACCAGGAAGGAGGTCATCGTAGACCTGAGCACGGCGCTCAATTCTGGAATCAGTGTGTTCCGATATAGAACTTTCCTTCATGATATGGGTGTCCTGCCCATACGCTCGGACTTTCAACGATGCAAATGAGTCCCCCTCCCCCCAGCCAAGGAACAGGGTGACCCCCCTCTGCCCCCTTACTTCCTCCGCTGAATCGCGTAATAAGTCACCACTAATGCCTAAGGGGCTCTCATCACCGCCGCTCGGGGCCATCGCCCCTTCGTCTGCCTTGTGTGGGCAGCCTTCCGACCACCCGGGCACTCCCCCTTAAAGGGATCGTGTGTGTGTGTGTGTGCACGTGCGCGCGAGGCACCCTCTCCCCCTGAACAGCAGTCTCCTCCACTTTCCGAGAGGGAAACAAGAAACTCCTCGCTGCCTGACCCGAGTCGCTATTAACCGAATCTTAAAGCGCCAATTAAGTGTTTCGCCGCCCCGTTGCGAGACTTCCGTGCGAGCCGATCATTATATGGAGGGCGGGCGGTTAGGCGTTGAGGGCCAACGGACCATTCGGAAGTTTACATTTTTATCTCGTTCACTGATTATTAAGCTCCAGGGAGATTCTATGAAATAGAGACGGTCCTATCGGAGCCTATCGGGACTTGAATGCTCGCCGTAATTGCACACCCGGTAACTTTAGGGCGTAAAATAGTGATATTCCCGAGAATACGGGATGGGATAATCCATTAAAGCGCACGCTGTCCCATTGTAATATTCCAACTCATTTAACCCCTAGAGAATGATACGAAATTTGCCTCATCTTCTAACTACTCTAGGGCAAGGAAATTGCAAGGAAAGTAAATCTGATAATGGTCTTTTTTCCATTTCTTCCGTGATTTAAAACGATTTAATACTTGGCACGTTGTTTGGTAGATATTCGAAGATGAAAGAAGAGGTGGATACAGAGGAGAAGCAATGGGCGTTGTTAAAGGTGACCTCAGGTAAGCCCCGCAGTGTAAATGACGTTTTCGATGGCCTAAAGCGTGGGTAAAAAGTATGCATATCTGATAAATAAAAATAATTTGATATACAAGGTATTTACGTTGGACAGTACATTAGAATTGATTGGTTCCTCACAGGGTCATGACTAGGTGCGGTAGTTCTCATGGGGAACCTTAGGCCTACTGCCGACCGTAAAATTAAATGAAAAACATAGATGGTATTGCATGCTTATTCTTAATATTTAAAGCGCTCTTTTCAACATCTAGGAGTCATCATGAACTACCACCACAGTAGGTATTCAACCCGAAAGTTAGTGTGGTAGGTGAGGGTTGAGCTCACCCAGTACTTAGCCCAACGGCATGGGAAATCCACACATGATGGAAGGTTGGCCAGTTCCTTTCCCTCTACCACATGCGATTTCCCAGGATGATCTGGTACCCGAAAAATGGTACACAGCTTTTTTGAAGCTGAGAGTGCCCAGTGGTAAAACCCGGAATCAAACCCAGGCCTTCCGGTTAGTAGCTCAGCGCTCTACCCACTGGACTACCGCGCCCCATAGCCCCACTACTAAAAGCTCACTGAAATTTCGACCTCTTTTTCGAAGTCACGACGTTTTGAAATCAAGAACACAACATGAATATTATTATAATCGATACTATTCTTTTCAATTCTATTCCATCTCTTCATTACATCCCTGAAAGTGTAATGGAAGGCACTGATTTCTTCTAAATATTATTCCTTCCGGAGCAAATGCCGGCAAGACACCTCATTCCCCTAAGAGGTAGTCAAATACATCTCATGGAACCCCCACACAACTCATTGTAAAAACTGACCCATCAGCGATTGCGTGACCATGAATATTCATGCTCCCCGCGAATTTTTCCTACGGAACTTGACGGAAGAAGATTATTGGCGCTACCAAGCATCATTAGACTGGTTTGCGAGATCCTCGATCACCAGCTGCGCAAGAGATCCAATTCTTCAGTAAAGCAATGAGTTTGTTTGCATGTGAATTATTAACAAAGGAAGTTCCAAAAACAGCAACTCGTCAGAAGAAGTAAAGAGAATTCTAAAACTCTCATAACATTTAGACTCATGGCATCGAGATAAGGATCCTGAAATTGCCCTTGTAACAACAATTGACTAATCAAGGAATGGACCTAATTAAGTCTTCACTTAATTTTTTTTTACGTTAGCTTCGTACAAAAAGAAAATACATAGTTGCCATCTCATTGAAAACTGTTTTGGAACCGAGACTGACCGACGGATAATGTCCCTCGCCCGAATCAGGGAGTGACCATCAGGAACCACGTCTGGTGTCAAAAATTGTCCGGCTATAATAAAGTCACCCGGGAGCAAGCACCCTTTACAGACGCGTATTCACTTCTAGAAACCTGACCGGCGACCTGGTCGGAGACATTGCATCGCCGTCCGCTATGTCCGACCCAGCGTCCACGCCAAAGCAACAGAGATGATATGTGGGACAGTAAAGATGTATTGCTGGCAGCGGTCGCTACCATGCCAATATCCGCGTCAGGGCCTCCGCGTCTCAAGAGACAGTGGGTTACTTCCTTGCAAATGGCCCGATAAAGTACAGTCGAAGTGAATTACTAAAGGACTAAATAGAAGATTATTTGAACTCCATATCTGGAGAAATTCGTGCTGTTGGAAGCTTCAAAATTTTCACCAGCTCAACTGCCACAGACATAAAATATATTAAATTTGATTGGTAAAACATTCATAGGGTGGAAACAAAATTTAGATGAATCACACTGGTTAAAGACAGACTTGTTCTTTAAGATTTTCTAACCTTACCCCACCCTTCTCTTCCTCATACAAACTTATGCCAAGGAGTGGTGCCAAGGGAGATTAAACTGGGTACCGCTGCGTACCAACCCCTGCCATTTATTGGCAAAAAAGAAGTTTAAGGTAAAGCTACCCGGTGCAAGAAAACTAGGCACAAGTAACTTGGTTCTAATAAATAAGGTTTGAGTGCTAGGTACCAATACCGCGTTACCAGAACCTCGGGTACGCATCCTAGGTACTGGTAAATAAATACCAGTACCTAGGACGATAAAACTCGGTACCCATACCTATGATAAGAACCCTCGGTATTTCTCAGTACCTTCATACTGGTAGCAACCATTGGTATAGTCAAACAAATAGGTTGAAATTTCTATTTCGTTTCATTCAAATCCGATACACTACATATCGCATACAAATATACCATAAAAACAGGTTCCGGAATCCGAGGAAGCATTTAGCATTATATTCTGTCAACAAAAATGTGTTTTTGACTTGCGCCAACACCAAAGTTCCCGATAAATCTCCATATGAAGCTACCACGGAAGGACGAGAAGCTAGCAATTTGGTCGCTTGCACGGCAAGGAATTTTGCGAATATGCCTCCCATCAAGTAGGATCAGTGTGGAAGCACCTTAACAGCAGATTTAAAAAAATTCCGTTACACCTGAAGGCATGGCATTTTAACGTTCAAACAGGGTTTTGAAAATCAGCGGAGATGAATCGGCCAAAGTTATTACTGTCAATTGTTAATGAGTAATTTTTCGCTAGTTTCCGACAGACTCTGCCGATTGTTTTTCGTACATTGGGTTAGGTCAGTTCCATCCAGATAAGGGGTGTGCGATGTGACGATATATTGACACCATACCGATAAAAAAATTAAGGAAAAGATGCATCCAGGGAAATAATTACCAAAAGGTATGACGATATGGGCGTTTCTTTATCCTTGAGTTCAGTCCAATATCCGAGGCATTTTGTTGATGATTCTGAGAAGGTTTCTTTTTACGGTGCGGGTTGTGAGTCTAGACCCCAACCTGGAGGACCAGGGATCTGCCAGGAGCTTCCACCCCCGCCGATATAGATCTCAGGGTCATATAGTCTCTAAATATCTCTCATCGCGCCAAGATTGAGATACCAGCAAGTGTTGGAACCAAGTGATGTCAGATGTTTGGAACCAGACAAGAAGAGGTTATAAACCGTTAAAAATAGGAAAAGCATCTTGATGCGGCCAAATCCAAACTTGGGCATCAAAGGCCATGAATGATGATGTTGGGCGAAACTTTGTTCGATTTACCCGATTTGGTCGATATTACTCGATAAATTCGAGGAATGTCTCCATGTCGTTTCAACGCGGCCACCTCAATATTTATGCCATATCCGAGTGTCGTCAGGTGTATGAATAAATGCCCTGCACCCGACCGCGAACTCGTCTCCCATCCACGTCCTGCCCTCGGCACGAGCAACCCGCCCCCCCCAACCCCTCCGCCCTCCCATAGGGCCGAGGGATGTCGCGGTGGGGGCGGTGAGGTGGAAGGGGGAGAGTGCTGATACCGCACTGGGGGGCGGGGTTACTGCTGAGAAAGACGCCTCTGGACCTTGTCGCCTCGCCCGCGGGGGGGGGGGGGGGG
>LYUA01000647.1:35665-47665 GCA_002093875.1 Calopteryx splendens
CAAAACCATTTAAAGGACAATTTAGTCTATTATTCTTTCATTCCATCTTCTTCCCTTTACACAGATGCACAACTAAGGTTAAACACCAATGATTGATAAAACTAAAGTTTGAAAACATAAGGTACACAATTTACACAGAATACTATTTAGTAACTTGCTCCCGCCCTATAACATTTCGCTAAATATATCACCTTTATCAGCAGCTTTTCCATTCAGATATAGAGGTTCAGGGAGAAATTGATGAGGCAACTTAGTTTGAAAATAAATTATCATCTTTACTTGAAGTAAGAATGATTGTCATTCAAAATTTGTTACCAATCATGAAACCAAATTCTTCAGCAATCTAAGTGAACAATCCATTGCAAACAACGAATCAATTTTTAATAGATTTAAGCACATTTTTCTTAAATTCTTTTTTTCTAAATATTTCTAGGAGATGAAGGTAAAATTTTTGTGTATACCTAATGAACTGATATTTGTTGATGTATCTACAATGGCCTTGACTGGTACAAAGACTTAAGAATTTGCAACCCAATTGAGGTTGAGATCTGTCAAAGAGGTTATATAGATTGTATTACTAATGTATCCAACCTGTGCACTTGACATTGATAAGTTATATCTATTGTGTATATTTATTTTGTAATGGCATAATGTTAAAGTTTAGTATGGTACAAATACTGACAAGGGGAGGTGTTTGTATACATGCACATAGTATGTATATATCTGTCCCCACAATTATTAATAGTAACCCCTTATTTCAGTTTCATGATCTTGGGTAAAAATTTTGCTTTTCACCATTTAATAATTAATGATGTAAAATAACAGTATTAGTAGTATTTTTAGTTTCCTTAGCATTAATCATACAAAAGAAAAATAAGTCCTCTGCATCACTCACACTTCCACTTATGATGTATTTTTCTCATTCCACCTGATTCTTATTAGTCTTACATCTAGCATGCACTCATATTGCATTCTTACATTTTTCTTGTGGCCTTTCGACTATTCCTCTCAATTTTATAAGCACTATTATCTCACTTACTACCCTATCCTTTCTTCAAAACCACTTACGAGTCTACCAAATAGTGATTCTGCATTCTGCTTCACATTCACCACCTACAAATGTTTTCATTCCCTCATAAACACTATTAATACATCTTCATACACCACAAAATCATGCTCTTAGGAACCACCTTTTCGAGATGCATATGAAGAAGTAAATTTAGGCTAAAACCCTGTATTATAAATAATCCTTTTTCTAAGAACATATTCAACAAGTTTTCTTTATTATCAGTCACTTTTCATTATTACCATTCACCAGATGGCCCAGCCACTTATTCAGAAGTATCTCTATTAAAGCCAACCCACCCATTCATGTCTTTCAATAGTATCATTCTAGCACCAAGGTCACACTCATTCAAAACTGCTCATGGTTTCCTCCAGTACACATGACTTACGTTTTCAACCTCAGCATTAGTAAGTTAATAACAACCTAAAATCACAACTTTAAAAAAAATCCAATCTTCATATGAGCCTTTATGTGAACCCAGAGTAACCTAGGGGACACTATCTCAAATTTCCTTATACAAACCTTAGCTCTGCCATTCAGCATTAAGCCAACACCCTATCATGTACACTACCACAAACTCATGAGCATAATGCCATAGAAATCTATAATAGTGGGTGTCAACACTGCAATGAAATGATGTGGAATGACCCAGTATGGCTAAACAGGATAATGATTTAGACAGCTTAGCCAAAATATGAGTTAGGTAGTTCTTTTTAATATTGATATACTATAGCTCCTAAGCGTTTTAATTATCGAAAGGAAGCAGATATTCTTCCCTGAGAGTACAAAGTGTTAATCATCATTACAGTAATCAACCTGGAGATTGGTTTGGTTGGTGAGGATAGAGCTCACCCAATACTAAGCCCAACGATGTGTGAAATTCACACATAAGGGTAGGGTGGTCAGTACCTCTCCCTGTAATGCAAGCGGTTTCCCAGGATGACCTGGTACCCAAAAAATCATACAGCTTGTGTGAAGCTGATGGTACCCAGATGCGTCAACCGGAATCGAACCCAGGCCCTCTGTTGAAATTAAAATATTTTCAACGACCATCGTTGTAATGGCAATAAATTAACACGATTTTTCGAAAAATGGATGAAACTAATGGGGAGTATTCTTCGTTTTATAATAGGTCACTCTGCTGCATGATTGACATAAAACTACCCCTTGCAGTGAAATAGAAGCTCATGTATATATGTCACTAAATGTACTCCGTTATATTGTAGTTTTTTTAATATATCAATCGTCAGCACATATATTGCAACACACTTAGGGTAAAACTACTTCGGGGCAATTGTCATGTCATTAGGGCATATTTAAGGTAACAAAGGAAAACGAGAAGAAAATGATCATGAAGCACAAACCATTAAATGCGCAGTTTCATACATTTATTGGAATAATATCCGACACCAAGTACTAACCTCTAGTAAAGATTTGAAGTATGGACTGCAAGCTGACAGAACCATTTTGTGAGCTTTACAAGTTTGGCCTTCACAGGCGAGAGTCACGTCAGTAAAACTTTTCTCGTCTCTTAAATGTTTGAAAGACGAGACCATATTAGACTGGAAGTCATTCCATTTGAGGTAGAATTTCTGCGGTTCGGACATTTTGGTGTCGGAGTGCAACCAGTCTCCGGGGTAATAACTTTCTGCAATATAAAAATTAAATAACTATACTTGGGTAACATGCCATATTATTTTATAATTTTTGTAGTAACACCATACATATATACATATGAAACACTTCAGATGAGAAACATAATGAGTTTACTTTAAATCTGCCTCTAGAAACATTGAAAAAGAATTACGCTCACAAGAAAACAAAAAATATAAATACAATGCAAAATGCTTGCCATAGTAATTCACACCCCTGGCAAATATTTAGGATGATGGTATAACCCCACTTTCACAGATTACGGACAAGGGATAGGAGACAATCGCTTTCATTTTTTGGCATCCACGTAACGCTGAGAGAAAGTTACTCTTTTGTATAAATCATACTAAAACAAATATTTGACTCTGAGATGTTTTATTGCGCGAATTTAATGTACTAATACAGAAGTAACATTTAACTATGCTTCATAACCAATTAAATATAAACAGTAGGTTAAAACACTTACCAGCAGCCAGCTTTCAATTAAGTAGAGCAAGCCAAAAACAAAACTCAATACAACCTCCTGCCATCTATCGGGTGATTCCTATATTAACGATTTTCATGTGTCATGCAAACTGATGCAAAGCCTGCAGAGGAGATCGGTGATGTTTTTTTGCAGAAGTAAAGCAGGGTAAAGGTGATTGATCCGAAGGAGTAGCTGGTATTTTTTTTTAAGAATGAGCTTAAAATTTAAAATAAGAGTATTCTCTCTTTCGACATGAATTTCACATTGAAGAAAAAATAACGGGATTTCAATGTTTTGGAAAATTAGTAAAAAAGTAATATGATTTTTTATTCGAGTCAAGTGCGTATTTATCTAACTTACCTTCAATGTTTTCCGTATTTACGAATTTTAGTTCAAATTCTCGCCAAGAATATCACTAATGTTAAAAATCCACATCAACTGTTGTGAATATTTTAACAGTACTGAGGAGTCGTAATTTACTCGCCCAGTTTTTCCTGGCTAATTCAAACAATTTGTGTGGCATGAACAAATATTAAATATATCTCGGAACCGAATTTAATTAATCTCGTCTCGGAAAACAGATAGCCATAACTTTCTTATATTCTCTGATTATTGAAAACCTAGCTCTCTCGCGTAAATAATGAATTCCCTTCCCAAGTATTATATTGTATCATTAGGGTATTCCATATAGACATGGTTTTATCCGGTCATGCCATATTTTTTAGTACTTTGTCCGATGTCGGGAGGAATATTTAAAATTCGGCGAAATCTCCTGTTATCCGCCAACATATATGATCCAAAATATCCGGGATCCACTAGTCGACGTATTACCATACATCACAACTACAATGACTTCATCATTTTAACACATTCACCCCCGCGCGGAAGTTCGCGCGAAGATATCACAACCGGAAACGTAGTGAGGATGAAGAGCTATCTATGGAAAAGTCATCTCGTACCATGAGGTACGACGAATTTATGATGTACCTACATCGCGAATTTACGCAAGTATCTAGTTGCCCAAGTCTCTTATTTACTAACAGTCAGAGATTTCTAAAGTCATATGCTTTAGAGAAGTGCCAAAAATACTGCCGAATATATAATGCAATTCGCCGACACGGATTTCACGTTGTCGCCGGCTAGCTGGAAGGTCATATGTTCGTTTCCCTTCTCGGGTATATACGAAGTGTTGTCATGAAAACGGATTTTCATGCGTGGAACATTTGGTGTGAAATGACCAAAGCTATCGGAGAATCTAAAAAAAAACTAATTACATGCCTCCTGGTGATAGTAAATAATGCATTTGAGAAGGGAAATAATTTTTAGTTTCAAGAAGTTGATGCCTTGAAAAATTGCCCAGTTGGGCGTCGGCAGCGGAGACTTATTGCCATTGGGGCCCTGCGCGCACCGATTTTGAAACCCACATTTGTTCATTTATCAAATAAAAGGGTATATCGAGTACCCCGACATAAGACACCTTGATATGCTTCACCTATAATGTGCTAAATCTATGCGGAAAGAGAAAGCTGCCTAAGATAAGGTGTCTTCTTATTCACAGCATGGAAGTGGGGGTTGGATGAGTTATTCAGGAGTTTCCTTTTACGCTTCCACCCGAAAACTCGGATATATTCTCAAACGCCACACTCCTCGAAGGATATATATTTCAGTAATAAAGCCAGGAACGAAATGTTTGATTGATTTTTAATAAATTTTGCCTTGAGAAAAAGTAATAAGCGATTATTTAAATTGCAAGCTGGACAAGTCGTAATATTCATGGAATTTGAATTCCACTTGAAATAACGACTGACACGCATTTTGGTTCGATTTTAAGAAACAGATTAAGAATCTGATTACCTATTAATGCCACAAAAATGAATATCCAAATTAATCTCAAAAGGCTATTAATATCCTCCTCCCATTTGCAACAAGTTTGAGCGAAACCGGATTTTCTCCATACGTTTCCACAAAATCTAAGTAACGCAAAAAAGTAAATGCCGAAGCTGATAAGAGGATCCAACTGTCTTCCATTGAGACACTTTTAATAATTCAAATCATTACTATGTTGATTTTTTAACATTAGTGATTTTCATGTTTATTATTTTTCGGTCAATTAAGAAACAAATATTTCAAAGCATTTATTTAATTTTCTTATACATAAATATAACCCAAAAATTCCACTCAAAACGTTCATAGATTGTGGAATTCACAACAACTTTTAAAATAAAAATGGGTCCTCAACCAAAACATTATGACAACTCGCCTTAAGAGTCTCGCGGGAATACAATGGGTAACATAACAAATTTTGGTGTTGCGTATATATCAGTGAAAACATTGGTTTGAAATAAACCTTCTTTTGAAAAAGAATCGTACGTAAATAAAACGTATTAAAACACCTTGGAATGGAATACTTATTTGCAAGACCTCTCTTATTTTCAATTATGTAATTATTTCAACTTTACTAATAGTTCTCGGATTTCATTCTACATCAATGGCAACTAAAACTCTGACTCAAGCACATAGGAAACTCTTGAAGTAGATATATGCCTTATCTCCATCAGTGTGCACGACAGAGGAAACATTCAAAACTGGAATAATGTGAATGTTCCATGTTATTTATTTGTCACCAATAAAAAAATATATGGTCCGTCGTCTTACGATAATTGGGCTTCATGGATGGAGGTCTCCTGGAGGGATCCCTGGAAAATGGATAAGGCCGAGGGGCCGCACAGGTCGCTCCGTTATTCAATATACTCAGGAGAGCCTCGTGCCACCGAAGTCAACGGCCCATCCTGGAACTGCGTCAGTTCTATATTGAAATTCGCTCATAACAAACGAAGAGGGGTGAAGATAAGCGGAACTCGCAACAGGCACAGTTGAGTAGTGTTCGGAAATGCTATGGACATGTCTAAAATCCTTCTCCTAGGATTTGTGTAGAAAGTGTTCGCAAATTATACGTCTTTTAAAGTCTAGAAACATCAGATGAAAGTATATAGGCCATTCGCATAAGTATTTTCTGTCTAAGGAAAGTTATCTTGAAATATAAAGAAATAAAAAAAACTTAAATCTTGGACGAATGAAGAGACTCACAGAAGATTATTGTACATGTATGTACTTACATTTAGAAAAAATACTTAAATTAATTTTTCATGTCAGGTTCTTCTTTCTTGGAAACTCCTGCCAAAAGTTTCTTTAGTTCTGCAATAGCTTTGCCAGGATTGAGGCCCTGTTTGAAGGTACAAGATTAAAATTGAACATTTACTGAGTAATCACACACATAAACCATTTTTGTTATTATGATTACCTTGGGGCAAGTCTTCGTGCAATTCAATATTAAGTGACATCGAAAGACAGAATATGGATCTCTCAACTTGGCAAGACGCTGGGTGGCTGCTTCATCTCTCGAGTCTATTATCCATCGATAAGCCTAAATAAATGGTTTCAGAATATAGACATAAGGTTTGTGTTCGAAATCTGGAGTAATGAAGACAGTCAAGTGGACACCCCCAACTACTACGAAAGTTGTGTGATTTTTCTGGGTTTTAATTGGTGCGGGGAGTACGTTGGGGTAGTACGCTCACCCTGATCAAGTGAATTCCATATGCCATGGGGCTTAGTGTCGAGTGAGCTCCTCACCTATTAAACCGACCAATGAATCGAAGAATGGTGATAATTTTCTATATATTTATTGAGATATTGGAAACCAGGACAATGTTTTGAGATTTGGGTTTTAAGCCAAGATATAGGTTTTGGAATTATATCCAATGGCTAGGGAATTGGAAACCAAGGTTTTCCCTCAAATGCTAAAACATATTTTGTTCGATCGAGAAAAATCTGTTTCGTACGTATTGGTATGTTAAAAATGGCGTAAAGTATTCTATTAAGTTATAAAGTTAGTTAATCAAGTATAAAGTTAGTAAAGTTATCAAGTATAGTCATAAACGCCGTGGTGCGTTATCTCGACGCATTGTTAAATGTGATCAAGGAAAATAGCTTTCAGTTCTAGAATAATTTTATAAACTAGGTACTGGATGGACTAGCTATGGGGTCACCAATTTCCCCCACCTTGCCGAAACTTTTCTTGATCTTTGGAAACATTTCTTCCCCCATTTCCTCTGCTCTCACCAACTCCTTTCCCCACATTCCCGCAGACATATTTCGACATTAACTTCCCTCCTCAGCATATGATTATACCACTGAATTGAAACGCTTAGTGCCACCTAAATAAACCTGAGAAAGAGAGCGAAGTATATTATTCCAACTTGAATTTTTTTCTGCGTTTCTTTCATATCCCGCACGCCAATTAAGGTCTAATATCTACAGCTTAATGCCTGAAAATGCAATACTACCTAAGCAAGCCTATGTTCACTTTAAAAATTGCGTATCAAATCAAATATAGAAACAAAATCATCGACATCTATATAACATTCGATACAATAATTTTTGTAGAGCACACAACTCCCTACCCTTATCGAGCCTGTTTTGTTTAAATACACAACGTTATGTGGCAACTGGTCAGAGGGGTAAGGCTAGATGAACATATAAGACCCTCGAACTGGAGAAGCAGCTGTGGTCACTGCTTTTTCATTACGTGACGCACAAATGAGTTCGAGCAGCATCCGAATGCCACGCCTCCGTGTCACTCTTAGACGCATGGAGGATTCCGCCAGAGATCATCCCCCCTTTTCTTTTCCGAGCTTACGAAACCTTCATTTTGACCACAGTACTTCTGCAGCCCCAGTGGCTGTTATTGTCTATATTCATCCATGGTGGCGAATAAATTGTTGGTGTTGGGAAAAGAGATTTCGATGTATTTGAGTTTTTGCCCTGAGATCATATTCTCAACTGTTTATAGAATCAAAAATCTCTGTGCGGACTTACATCCATACATATCGATCATCCCTAAACCAGGGTCCCCATGCTCTATTTACCAATTAAATAAAATGTATACATACCTGCATAAGTACTGCAGGTCCCAAATACTTATCTCCATTCCACCAATACGAAGGGCATGAGGTAGTACAGCAAGCACATAATATGCATTCGTACAAATTATCCTAAGGAAAAATGGGATTTAGATGACCTTTTCATCGATAAACAACGTCTGTGTCTTCCAAATAAAAGTGCATACCAGTTTCTTTTGATCTTTAATACTTTGGAGAAGCTGCTCTGATCCAACACATTTTTCATCATTTCTCTGAAGCCATGGCTGTATTGCTTTGTATTGAGAAAAGAAGCCTTTCATATCTACGACAAGATCCTTGATTACATACATATGGGGCAGAGGATATACCTTAATTGCTTTTTTCAGGTTTTTACCCATGCCTCTGTAATATAAAACATTCAGATTATTAACACGAACCAGTGAAGAACCAATATTGTTCAATATTTTTAATATAAATAATTATACATTAAATATTAAGACTAATAGGCAAATTCTGTAGCAGAACATTCAGCAAAACTACCAAGCCCTTATACTTTAATAGTGCATAACATTGTATCAACATTAATATATTTGCAAAGACAAATCATGTACATGGAAGTTCGTGAGTTGCAAACACCCGGAGTGTAGGAATGCAATTCGTGAGGCCGGCATTGATGATTTTCATGTTTAAAGGCATAAAGTAAAATTTAGAAATACCTTCAGACAGAGGAATGTTTGCAAAACGGGCCATGCATGCCCGGAGAAAATGTGGTATTAGCAAAAATACTAATAGAAAAACTAAAGAAATGAGATAAACAAAATATCTTTAAATCTGAAGACCAATGGATTTGTAGAGATTCAAAGTACACCGTATGCATGCAAGTTATCGGGATGTAAAGTTTAATAAATGTATACAATTAAAATCATGTGAAATCGTCTCCTTACGTAATACAGGCTAACGTATTCACTCCGCCTATGTTCATTGCGCAAGAGCCACATATGCCCTCGCGACAAGATTTTCTGAACGTCAAAGAAGAATCCATTTCATCCTTTATTTTAATTAATGCATCAAGAACCATATTGCCGCACCTTTATAGAATTGAAATAAAAATAATTAATCTTATACGCTTGCATTAAAACGCTGTAAAAAAGTACCGATAAACAAATAAGAGCGTACTCGTTTAAATTAACACTGTACTCTTTCATCTGAGGCTTCATCGACGGATTTTCTGGGTCCCATCGATATATTTTAAAAAGTTTCATCCTTGGTTTACCTTTCGCGGTCGTAACAGCGGACGCATTTCGCATCTGGAAATAGGTACATATTACTTACATTTTTTTAAGCGGCCTAACAAAAATGCCGATATACTATCATGCATTACCCGCAATTACAAACACACATGAGATTTCAAATAGTTAATCAATTTACCAAACATTCACAATTTTAGAAGTTGCAGTTTCCTCACCTGACTTAAATATCCTCTAAAACCGCTTAATAAAAGCTTTCTTGTCATTGTGAAAATAAATTGCTTCAAATGGAGATAAATAAAAATTAAACTATCCCAATCAAATAACAACATTGGTTACTAGTAGCAACGATTACAATAGCTATAGTACCAACGGCTAATAGCGTCCACATGCACTATACATACAACAAAGCTATGAAGGAAGTGAGATATATAATTCCATTCTGTGGATACCTACCGTTTGTTCCTGACGATATATTCAACAAAGCAGTATACTCATGTACACATACATACCACAAATCGTACGCTTGTGCCGAACTCCGACTCATATTATCATTGCGTAATTAATTCGAACTTTTAGACAGGCACATAAAAAACAAGACATTTTAGTAAATGTGAAATGTATTAAAATATGCTTCATACGGAAGACTGTTCACGACCTTGCTAAAAATGACATTTCGTAAAAATGTTTGTAACCATGTGATTTTGGCGCCAATTTTTAAAAATATTTGCTTTTCGAACTCGCCCGCCTGCTAAACCAGAGTTAAATATCACCTCGGGCATGAGTGTTGTTTCAACTCATGCGGTTCGGCCCCTGGGAAATCTGATAACGAACAAGATGTCGCTTAATAGGATTCCAGGGACCACCATAAATTTCCGGAGAGCAAAAACATCTATAACTATAACAGGCACTAAATTCATTCACTAGTATTACATTGTGTTCACTATCGATATCTGCCGGCAGATCATTTTGTTGTACTTCATTTATTCACAGATTACAAGTACCTATAAGTAGCCAATTTGGTATCATCCATGCTCATCTACTTATTCTTCTAAGTGGTTTCGAAACGGTGTTTGCCATCACTAATTTGGAGACTTCCAATAACCTCTTTGGTTTCATCTCCCCAATCAATCTCACAAATGCCATATTTCCTGACCTTGCCTGATGATTGCATTCCAGTCTACAAAGATTATTAAATTTCTTATCCTACATTTTTTTGTTAATTTCGTAATCACCATACAAATCTTCCATTTTTTCAGCATCACAGTCTGTTGTTGGTATGCAAGATTGTGATACATAAGTACTGTGCCCATGTATGTTATGCTATTTTCACCATGATGATCCTTTCCATGTATCAAAGAAAAATCTTCACTCCATTGCGGTATTTCCCGTTTTCAATACTGAATTTCTACGCAGCAAGGTGTCTAGAGAAACTCGGCGATGGAATCTCAACTTTTTCCGGATTTTTTGAAGAAATCTCGCATTCTAGCAAATCGTTACCATTGGTTATTAGCCACAGTCCAAACTGTGCCATAACCCAAGCGGGTCGAAGTGTCTCGTCCTCTTAAGGTTTTTCTCCTACGCTCACGTCCGCCCTTTGAAGGAAGCAGCACTATTTGAGATTCAAATCTACTATCGTTACAAACACTAAATCAAATTTCAATAAATAACGGATACCTTCCGTAGTTGATACATAAATTTTATAAAAAAGCTAAGTAAAATAGCTAATAATTCCATCTTCGGAACCACCTCCGAAATGGGCAGTGCAGTGATAGAGGAGGATTCTTTACCTCGGAAAATTATCATCTAAAACCATTAAGGCTTTGCCAATAGACAAAATAAGACCATCCTTTTATAATAAAGCCAACCTGAAAAATATTTTGTCACGCACCATGGATAAAATCTCAACTTTAGAAAAGAGCGGAGTATATCAACTCAGTGCGAATGCTCTACCCATGGTACTACTAAAACATGTATTAGTAGTACCATGGCTCTACCGAATACATAGGGAAAACGTGACGGAAATTTCAGATAAGGATTAAAGAACATGAGGCCTGTTTAGAAAAATTTGAACCAAGTATCCCAATTTGCTTAACATCTTCTTGAAAACAAACACACAAGTAATTTCATTCCCAAANNNTGCTTAACATCTTCTTGAAAACAAACACACAAGTAATTTCATTCCCAAAATCCTAAATTTAGAGAGGAAGGGGCTCCGCTTGGATGCACTCGAGCAAAGTTTAGTCACTAGATTGAAATAACGAAATAATAAACGACACATTGTATGCTTCCCGCTCGCACCTCTTCGACCTTACATTGTTCCGGTCAACCGACTAATAGGTAGTTTTTTCAGCTCCACGGTGAATGTATATACCCGATGTAAAAGTGGCAGAGGAAAAAGGGGATGTTTGAATCCCGGTGGTGGCAAAGATTTTTCAGTGGTAACCCGATCCCTACTTGGATGCTATGTGGAGAGCACTTACAAGTTCCTCTTCGTCCTTAGGATGGGACGTTAAACGGTGGACCCCTAGGCGCCTTTCGTTAAGATTTTAGATAGAATGAACGACAAGCTAGGGAACGGCGGGAAAACGGGTAGGGAATATGCGGTTTTCGGCTTCCATGTAGCTATTTCACCAGGATATGAGT
>LYUA01000647.1:78461-91939 GCA_002093875.1 Calopteryx splendens
CCTGTGATTTCGCAGGATGACCTGGTACCCAAAAAATGGTACACAGCTTGGGTAAAGCTAAGGGTGCCAAGAGGTATCACCGGCAATCGAACCTGGACCCTACAGTCAGCAGCCCATCGCTCAAACCACTGGACTACCACGCCCCTACTAACACATATTATGTACTAAATACTGCTTTTGTTTCTGACTAAATAAGTAAATTAGCTTGGTTTTTGTATCAGTGAAAGAAGACTTTCCTCTAATTTTCCAAATATTCATAAACATATTTTCAGCACTGTTCTCAGCTGAACAAGCATTTTCATGTTTCAAGGGTATGAAAACCAATCAAAGGAATAGCCTGTATTCTGCAGCAGTAGAACTTCATGTGTACCTATCAATGATGTGGCATGATTTTCAAAGCATCAAGTTAAAGTTATACATTAAATTACATTAATTTAAAATCAATCTCATTTGACTGAATCTTGTACTTCAATTTTCAACATAGGTATTTAAAAACAATTACAATATCACCAACTCCATCTCAATATATAAACAATCCTGTTTTTTAAACATAAAGTAAAATTTTAAATGAAACTTTAAAATCTCTTTATTAACATAAATTACTACATAGAAATAGGCAATAAATATTACTGTAAAATTTATTCATAAGTATGAGTAAATTATTATTTCTTTGCTATTAAACCTCGCATACCTATTTTATATTAACCTCCTCCAGGCCCCTTTTGTGTCATCCAGATAAAGACTCATCAATATTTTATGAATTATTTCTAGAATTTATTCCGATAAATAAGGTTGAAAATTAATGCTCTAATTAGAAGGTGACTGGCAGTGGTATTACTACAGTGCAGTTACACTGTTGGTATAGTAAGTACATAAGTTTTAATGACTTTACAGCAAAATAAAGATTAATATTTTAAAAAATTACACTGCTGGTATACAGTAAGTACATAAGTTTGAATGATTTTACAGCAAAATAGATATTAATATTAAAAAAAAATACTTAATGAATTTCAATAACTTCTCATTACTTTACCTTAGCTTATAAATGCAGTGCAGGACTGCATGCAGAAAATGAGGAGAGCATCATAGCATAACTAAATAAGAGCTTAAAGCAACGAGAAGATTATGATATGTAAAAGTTATTATGATTTGCTATAACTGGAATTAGTGGGTAGTAGTGCATCAATTGATCTTACAACTAAATTTATTATTCCATAATAACTATTAGCATCAACTCTACACAGCCTCGTTGCAATATTTATAGAAATAATAAATAAAGTGAAAATGTCAGCTAAATGGTTTAAAGCAAAATCTACTATTGGTACTCACTTTGATTACTTCAGAAAGAAGATCATTTTCTTTATTCAACCCATTAACACCATTAGTACCCTTCAGTTTTTTGAGCACATCCAGTTCTTCCATAAGTTTGGCACGGTCTGCTATTAAGAGAGCAACCTGGAAAAAATCATAATTTCAGCAATTCCAATAGTATGAATTGGATTTTCAGGCACAGCAAAAGCAGAAGCCCATAAAATCAAGATAATCCTAATTTATGACAAAATAACTACAGTGGCATAACTAAGGTTAAACCGGTCTGGCCTGAGGGGTGTTTTTATTGGGCAGCCCTCTTTTGCACCCTCCCAAGATCTTTTTTTCACCCAAAGTAGATTTAAATGTAAATACCTCTCCCCCAATTTTTATTTTATTACCCACTTGGGAGAATAACTATCAATGGCCGTAGTGATTCTAAATAAATCAACACATTCAAGATATATGGCTTACTTAAATCACAAATACCCAAATTTTAAAAGTAAACAAATGAATATGCTGTTTTTTCCTCATTTTTAAGTGATGATGGGTGTAGTAAATGCATAATATGATTAATATACTAATGTGGCATAAGGTTTTACAGAAAAACTATAAAGAGTCAATTTGTTTGAAGGCCATAAGCTATGAAAGCATCCTGTTCTGAAAATAAAGACTGGGAAATAAAAAAGTAACAATTGTAACTGTTTTAAAACTCATGTAAGTGTGCACCCCCTCGAAGGTCGTGCTGCAATCAAAGAAATTGTAAAATCCATAAAACGTTAGAGCAAATGAGTAGCAAGAAATAAATTGCTTCCGCTATTGTACACCATAGAAGTTAAAAATGGTATTTTATTACCTGTTCTCCGATTGAGTCTTCAGAAACTCCTCTAAGCCCACTCTGCCTCAAAAGGTTCGCTAATGTTGTAGCCTGATGCTGGGATGACTCCAGACGTGAACGTAAAGCCTCTGTTTCTGATTCCAAAGTCTCAGCCCTTTCTTCAGCCAACTCCCGAATGTGGCACATGTAACTTTCCATTTCCTGTTAATTGTATTGACCAAAATTTGAGTACAAAACACAGGTAAATGCTTAAAATGGTGTATATTTTGCGCTACTGAAAGTATTAAATGAACCAAAAAATATTTATAGCATAAATAATACTAAGGTTCACACTACTAACAATCTTGGGTTGATAGACGGAGTTATAATTCTGTTCACTGGAACTAGGGCAAATTATTCCAATGCGTCGTGCCACAAATTCATATTACCTATAAACAACATTTTAATAAGCGAAATGAAAGTCGTCGCCGAAAAAAAATCTTCCGACTACTGCTATTAACGCCCTTGTATTTCCCACGTTCTTTGAGTATAACAGAAATAAACAATCCAACACAAAATTCTTATGATACACCTAACAAAAGTATTTTGAAGATTTTAAAGAGCAATTTAATACAGGTACTCTGTTTACTGAAGTGGTTGGTAGTGAGTTCAATCACCAGGAAGAATGATAAATATTAACGGGGAAACAATCTTTTAATGATGCTCCTCGAGCTGGGGAAAATCATTTACCTCCATTTCTTCACTCTGAAGTTCTCGTAATTTATCCAGCATTTTTCTAGAACTCCTTAAATTGCTTTCTGCGTCAACTAACCACCGCCAAACGTGAAGTAGCCTCTCCTCAGCTCCAAGACTTTTGAAATCCAAACCTTCCTTTTCAAAACGCTGTTGAATTTCAGACCATTCATCTTCGCACTATAAAGTGGAAAAGTAAATGCATTGTTACCGATGAAATTGGAAACCGTTATGACAAAATACTGCAGTACACGACTTACCACGCTGTCTTTTGAATTGCTCATTTCCTCAAATGAACAGTAAACTTAATGAGTAAGCACAGTTAAAATTTTTCACGTGAACTATCATTGTCAATACTGAACACCTACATAACGAGCTTTTATCGTAGACAGACACAAATACACCAACAACAAGACGAACGCATTTAGTCCATTGCCTTATTGCCTTCAATTGTCATCTAAAGCAACCACAGCTGTGTTAGGGTTGGTTGGGGTTGCATAAGTTTGCATGTTTAAAATATTTCTCTTTTCTATTCCTTCAGTAGTTAAAACTAGAAGGAATATCTATTAATCTTAACCAACGTTGCAGTTTTTATTGTATAACAATATAAATCCCATCTATGATGAATAAGCATAAACTGTTCTTCAAATAAGTGCGCAACACATCGTGGCGCCATAATCAAAAATGTTTTCATCTGTAGCTGAAACATTTTATTTTCATTTTTATCAAAGTAAAGAGTAGAGCTTTCATTCTAAAATAGTTAATTCAATGTAATCAGAGTATTTTTCATTCAGGCCATCAATTTAGAAGAAAATTTTAATAAAATAAGTACATGTTTTTATGTACTATCTACTCAATTGCAATTCCCTAATGGTAGATTCGTGAGAACCAATGTGACATGGATACCACCATATTTAAATTTCGTCTGTTGTACTAATCAGTCAGAACAATGGGATGTGGTTATGACCAATAGCATATCTACAGCACACTTTAGTGCCTTAAGTGGGGTAAATGGTTTTAGCTGCATGGTGTGGATTTTTCCCTTTTTTGGGGGCCAGGTGGAGGATGAGGGAGCTTAGCGTCTGAAGTCGCTCAGCGTGTTACTATTACATCTTTTGTACCTTTGACATCAACTGGAAATATATTTGTGATATGCTGGAGGCTAGAGCTTTTTTTAATTATAAAAATGTTTATATACTATGTACTCAAACTGATAGATTCTCTCCCCACCAGCTGGAAGATAAAAAATATGTCAACTAAAAATTTAAATTTAGAAAGTACAATTTCTTCAACTGATACCTGCCTAAAGAAGATTTTTGAGTAAAATTACATATGGAATACAGATGTGTTTTTGAGATACAATTTCACAGTTGAAGATATTTAAAAAATCACCTACATAAGCATGACCATAAAATAAATTATATTCCCTCCCAGAAAAAAGCATGGTTAATATAATATAAATGGTTAATGGTGCAATCATGATGCTGGGATTCTGAAGGCAATAATATATATTGAACATTTTTATTTGAGGGGTGCACTATCATCAAAAATGATAGAAAAATAATATGACACACGAGCATATATATTTAATTGAAAGGTTGGTTTACTTAAAATTTTATTAGCTACATACTTTTGTGCTCCACAACCTCTGATGTCAAGTAACAATTCTAATTTTATATATCCCTATTAATTAGCAAACCACAGGGTTTGTGGTTAGTAGTAGTAAGAAGTTATAAGTAAGAATCTTATTCTCTTTAAAATAATATCCATTCAAGGAGAAAATAGTATTTTGTGTCTAATAATCAATTAGGAGAGTATCCAACAATCCACTAGGCTTTCTTTCAACTTCTCAACAGCAAAAAGTCTGTGCAAAAAACTGTGAAAATGTCAAAACTTTACAAAAGCATAATAGACTGAAAATTCTGAATTAAATAAAGCTATTTTATGCCTATGTAAGCCGTTGGTAGAACTGTCATTAGGGTATTCAGCAGCTAACTAATACTCAAAAAATTCATTTTGTAGAAACTGATTATTCATGCAACACCACAGGGGGAATTGTATAGGGAAAGAAACTGGCCCCCCTTTTTTGATAAGTGGATGTCGCAAACTTTATGGCTTAGTAGGTACAATGTGAGCTCTACTCTCACCTATATGTACTATGCTCTCACCTTGTCAAATAAATTAATATTATTATAAAACAACCTTTGAGTTTACTACTGTGATTTTGGTAGGTAGATACTCATTCAGCAGACTCATGTGATCCCAGGACATATACATATTCATGGTCACTCATATAAAACTCATGTATACTAACCCACCAATTATGGTATTAATAGTGTATGGTTTGGAATCTATCAGTTGAGAACGTATTTGTATTGTGTATACATTTATTTCATTAGGAACAACTTCCATGCACCCATTCAAATGATAGGCAGAAAAACCAACAGTATGGGCTTTGCACAATGAAGAACAAATTAAATTGTGACTAGTAAAAGGAATGACGACAGAAAAAGATGTGATGAATAAAAAGAAACTTCTAAAGCAGTTAGATTTAGCTGCTCTAACTCCAAAGGTTAATGACCTTGCTAGCTAAACTGAAGGACATGCATGTCCTTCAGTTGTGCAAAAACCATGGTTTAAATCTCACTTAGGATAGACCCCTTTGAAGTGAAGTACCTGCATTTACCATTATCATATGGGTGTATGTACCTATTGATGAAATCTGTTTTAACCTTGAATTGTCAAGAATAATTTTTAAAAATTTAAAACATTGCTTCGCTTTCATAAAAAAATTCCATATAGGCGAACGCATGTTTTCCAGGAATTTCATTAGCCGGAAGAGGGCCTAGGCACTTCTATCTTTATGGTCGGGCTGCAGCAAAGAAAGTTTTGAATAAATATTTATCCTCCCTCATGGATTCGAGGCCTTTCGTTACACATTATAAAACAAAGCTATGCCAAATCGGCTGCAAAAAAATAATCAGCAGTAATAGCTGAAACCTGTAAATGGTCCCCAAGCCCTTGGTCGAATAATCTAACCGACCTTCTCCTTCCCTTCACCTCCGCGGAAGGGCCTTTTGGCAATAAATTACATGCTTTGTTGTGCTGTCCAGTAAATACTTGCGGTGCAGTAAGGCCGCGTCACAGGACGTATCGAATACGCAACACGTAAAAAATGGTGTCCACAATGCACAAATGAAATACTTCAAGATGCAAAAGCTTGGAACTGACATGCATACTTCATCCTCAAACCACGTCATTATTCTGAGTTCGCTGAAAATTGAAGCTAAAGTAGTTACAACTGTTCTATTCCAAATACCACTTCACGGTCACTTTTGTGACAAAAATCCAGAATTTTAGTTCAATTTAAAGGTTTATTGCTTTCAATTTTATATCAAATACAATTTTCCTTCATTGACAACGAGGGGCTTATCCATCGCTATAGGAGGGATATCGTGACGCAGGCAGAAAACGGCACTAGGATTAAAAATAAGAATAAACTTACAAAACTTATGCAGGCTTTGAATTTCCAGGGTGAGGGAATGAACTTTCACGTTGTATTCCTTGACACATAATTAGCGGACGGGAGCTTCTTGAACCAAATAAAATACCCATGGAGTTTTCATTCTAGCAAGTGTGCGTTACCATGGCAATATCGTGCCCCTTCATATTTCGTTTTGCCGCGCTTCAGCTTAAACCTTCATGTAAACTTCTTTTCATGCTTTCCTGATAAATAAAAACTGTAACTAGGGTGTGAGTCATTTTCTGAAAAGCAGGCATAAAGTAATTAGCCAATATAACGGTAAGGGAGGTAATAGATTTTGAGAGATATAAGCATTTTTCCTCAAAATTTTTGGTTCCTACGATTAAATTAGGGTAAACAAATTCTCCAAGTTTTGAATATATGCTATACAAATATGTTAAATATTAACATCTAGTTGTTTGCTTAAAACTTAAATTGAGATTGGAGCTGTAAAATGAATAATTTGAAATAATTCAAATGCACACTGACGAAGATCGCGCACAAAAATGCTATGCCCCTGCAAAAGATATAAAACGATTTTCAACTCAAAGAATGCCAAAAATGGTTGGGACAATGTTCATGCAAAGCATTTTTTTTCTTTGAGTTGCCACTACCCCGGCTACTTCTCGCATATATTCGTGATGTGTATATTCTGTCCCCGGAACTTGATTTGAATGATTAAGGTGCTTCTTTGCACTGTGGAATACTCTCAGTCAGTGTTCACAAAATAAAGCATAGTTTCAATACGGTCATAGAAATTAAAATGCTGCCTGTTTTATGAACTATTCCCGTCCACCACGTTATCATTTGCTCCTGCGTCACATCTACTATTCTTTAAACTCTCGTTGATTCGTGCCGACGGTTGAGCAGGCGTCGTATATAACGTGGGCGCCGCCCAAAGACGTCATCACCACCTCGAATCGTCATTGAAAGACCCAGGGAGGTGGTCGTGACCGGAGATAGCTTCTCTCCACGTCACTGTGGCGGAGGGATGCCCGCGGGCTCTCCTGGCATGTAATATCAGCTTCAGCGACCGTTTTGGGGTAAGTAAACAGTGACGATGCAGCGGGGGGAAAAAAGATGAAACAACGGAAACAGATCGATCTCTATAAACTATTCAACGGCATAGGGTACATTTTTTGAGTGCTTCGAATTAAATTTTGCTTAGAGAGCGATGAAAATGTTTCACAAACAAGCTTTGCTGCAAGTATTCGAACTTAGAGCGAATATAATTTTATGTTTATATTATTGCTGTTCACTTTTTCAAAGGATCCTGCAAAATTGTTAATGACACTTTTCCATTCGGGAAATTTAGCTGATTTATCTGGTGAAATATAATCGGAGAAAACATCTAATAGCGAAATTGGCAGCTTTAACGTTACAATTTTTCGTTTGGATGGCATTTAAATATCATCAACCGTAATGGACTATAGTTTTAGATATTTCTTTCACACCCATGAAACGCCATGGAAAATATTCCTTTCATTTTTGGCCTGTAAAACAAAATACTCCATTCTTTATTTGACTTATCCGTACTTATGTATCTCAATTAGATGGAACGATAAGGACATGGAATGGAATCTCGAATTCGCATAAGCAAAATACTTCATACAAAGCATTCTCCATAGATTCCTTAAAATATTGGGAAAGTGTCACGAGTATTTACAATAAATCAAACAACATGAGCCGTATCTTTAACAAGAAGCCATCAAGGATGAATCTTCCGGTGAATGCGTCCTGCTGTCTACTCATAGCTCCTAAAAGCTATACAGGCTAGTTGAGGGCGTTGCCTTGAAGGTTAGTAAGGTAAGTAGGATTAGGATATCTCAAATATTATAAAAATTAAAGGCTTCGGTTGGAGACGGTGACTAAGTAGACGCCCGTGACGCTTGAATATAGAATAACTTGTTTTCGAGGTGGTAGGAAGAAATCGTGCGGGGATGAATACTTACAACTGCCACACTACCTACTTCAGAAAGATTCACAATATCTGCAGCTCATATTGTTAGTTTCACAGTCTTCTCATGATCTTTGAATGCGCTTTCCCCTTTCAAGTTGAACAAGCAGAAGCGAATCATTTTCTTGTTTCGCTTTTGCAAGGAACATTGATGTCACAAGAATACTGATAGCCTTTGATTGCCGTTTTATTTTATAGCAAAATGTAAATTCATGCTTAAATATTTGCTTCCTTGATTCACGAAAATAATTCACGCCATCAAACCTTTAATAATTCTTAAAACCAATTCAGCAAATTGTATCAGTTACCTGTGGCCTAAGGTTCCTGCAACATCAAATCGTGAAATAAAATCTGAGGATACNNNTGGCCTAAGGTTCCTGCAACATCAAATCGTGAAATAAAATCTGAGGATACCTTTAAAAACCCAAAAAGGATATTTTTTCCACTTTTCGAGTATCCCTTTCTTGTGACTGCCATTTCGTCGCATTGACCGAATTTTTTCGGCGGTTATACCACAATTTCCTCCTGTAGAGACAGTTGAAGAAGAGGGCTCATTGAATCACCTTGAGAGTGACCATGACCGAGAACGTAAGAGGAAATCGCTTCACGTGGATGTCTCAGATTTCTTTGAAGGCCTGAAGTTTTTCGTAATCTTTACCCTTCACCCTCATATTTCAAATGCTTTCGCTAGAGCCAATGGTATTCATTAGTTTCGCAATTACAGGAAGTTACTTATACAGAAGAGGCCCCTCATATTTTTCACGTTATGCAGGTGAATTTCGTGAAGACAGCGAAACCAGGAATGCCAGAAATGTTGTAACACTAAAGTGGAAGATATTGGAGATTTAGTGCACTATTAATTGATTTGACGATAACTAAGCTCGCCATGAAGAATGTAGTGAATGTGGGAAAGATCAAAGGAAGCAAATTCATTGAATCAGTAGTGAAATACACTCTTTTAAGGATGAAATTGTCATGCGTAATACCTATGCTACCCACTCAACTTCCTTTTTCTGAAGCAAGTGGGTAATATTTTACTCTATTTGATTGGGAGGAAACACACCGAAGAATGAATTTTTCAATAAGGCACTGCACATTCTATGCAATTAGCATGCTATCAGTAGAACCGTCTTCGTGCCGGCTTCCACGTTCTGCTATCGCAAGGTAATATATAAATGTGTTTGTTTCATAAAACTAATTTTCATTTGACAAGTAATGCAAGTTGAAAGAACAGAGAAACAACCTTATCCACTTTAGGTAATTAGAATAAGTAATCACTAGGTACTTCCAAGGCTTATTCTTCCCAAAGGGACCTGTTTGTGTGCACACTGCGATACTAGAACAACAAACACCTATTTTCCTTTTATGACATGTTAGATTAGTATCATATTAATTTTTTTTAGATCTCGGAAAATCAGTGGAATAAGAAGCGCGCATTTGCCAGCGGTGCGAGCAAGGAAATAATTTATGACCGTCAAGTGTCTCTATGAGTCTCTGAAGGGTTACCACACCTTCCCGACGTAAACATATTTTTGTCAATCGGACAGTGATTTATGACAACTATCTATAAGATATTTTTCAGCTGTTCAGTTCCACCGACGAAAAATAACTTGAGAGAGAATTCCCCAAAAGTGATCCGTGAAATAGGTGCGTGCAATAATTTGGCATCTTATTTCAATGCATCGAAGGAAATTGTAGCTTTGCAGTAAGGCGCAATCAAGTTTAAATAATATGCATATGGAATAATGATTTTTAATTCGACCAATTGTGATTTACGAAGCCTGTTTTTGTTGTAAAATTTAACTTCCAGTTCTTCACGAAAAAAGTGTAGTTATTGTTTGTGGATTACTCGTACATGTGTGTGGATTACATGTGCATGTGTGCCTCTAGAATAAAAAAATTATGCCAGAACAGCAAGCTCACTAAAATCTTTAAATTTACTAGACAAAGTTTTCTCACTTCAGCAGTGTTAATGTACTAGTAAAAAACTAGGAAAGGCATTATTTTATGTAATTTCATCTTCCAATATGAAATGATTGAAATATTAAATTCCCATGAAAAATAAATCTGTGAATTTATTTGGCAGTGCATGAAGACCATATTTTCGCTTTATCAGGTTAAAAAAGATAAACATAATTTTCTGCTGCGGTCAAGGAAGTATTACTTCATTGGGATTAGAAATAATCACCAATCTTGTTGTATAACATGAAAGACGAACTTGTAATTAATAGACATGAAACAATGACCTTAACTAGAGCAAAGTTTTAGAAATCATAAAAACTCAAATGTCAATGACAAATTATTAAGAAATGTGAGAATGCTTTCAGTAATATTTAAATTTGCTGATCCTCAGTTTTAAGTTAATTCCTCTAGAGGGGTGGAAACGATTCTAAACTAATAATATCCAAAATGCTCCTGGTTATACGGAGGTTTTTTTCCACAACTTTTAGCAAAAACCTTCCTTCAAATCAACGTATCGTAAGTTGAAACAGTAATTCCAGCTGGAAATGAAAATAAGAATCTTCGTAAACTTGAAAAATTCAACTAGGTAATAATATTATTCGCTGTGTTAATGTTAGAGGATGCTTCGTTAGAATGATGTGGAAGTTTTCAGGATAAAAGCTCCAAATCGACAACTGGGATATTTTGTTTCAACCTTCGATTAATTTATAACCATGTATTAGTAGAACACCCCAATTTCATATCTCCAAACATGCGTAATCGTGCACCCAGGGACCAGCAGTTTATAAAAAAATATTGAATCCCCTTCAAATGGAAAAGCGACTCTGCTAGCAAAAACTTTGTTTTCGTCCTTCTCCCAATTAGAGCACATATATCGATCAAGGATGCACGCACTCGTTAATTTTATCTAAGTTTATCTAGTAGTGTAGGGTCACGGCGCGCATGGCTGTGGCTATCAATTTGATAAAAAGTCAATAGAATGCTATCACAGTAGTAACTAACCATGAATATCTGGTTCCAAGAATTGGGGTTGAGGAAATCACATTTATAATTCTGATAAGGGAGTGAATGACGAAGTTCAGATCATTAGAAATTCAGGAATACCGATTCTTTTCTCGTAGGTTCTAATTGCTTCAAGTTAGGGCTGCTAAAGACCCTCATTGCCGCTGTGAGTTTATCCAGGGAGCGACAGAAATGCTCTTTTAACTATGCGGTGTTATCAATTACCTATTGCTCAAATTCCGTATCAGCTTCCTGGCTGTCGCGATATTACATTCATCGATGTAATTGTTTATGTTATAAGTAATTATGGTGCATCAATGAACATACCTAATATATAATATGGCAATAGGTTGGCCTCCTGACCTCCTACACCAATGCAGACGATAGCAAAGGAGTGCGAGCCTTATTTTAGCAATGAAGATGAGAGAAAGCCTTCGCATTTTGCAGTAGAATGCTGTGGGCATAAATAATTCTCAAAATGCATGGACGACGTTCTTTCTTTTTTCGGTTTCAGGCCAGATTAATTTAGCCGTTCTATTGATGAATGTAGCCAGTGGAAATGCGTGGGGTTTGATCAGGCTGCTGGCTAGCACGAAGATGGAGGTTTCACGGAGAATAGGGTTTTAATATAACATATTTATTATCATTACTTACTACCGCGATGATTTAGGTATATTAAAGAGGCATGATAGAGGTTCTTTAATTAAGAATTGATGTCTGCTTTAGAAAATTCAAAGGGGTAATATTTCGAATAATAGGTTTTATATATTAAAGTCGGAAATATATGATGGCCGTACTGACAGTACAGAACACTTATGAAATCGCCGTTGAAGTACCCGAAACTCAACTACTTACTGTGCATAGTACTTTTTAAGACACATTCGCCGTAGTGTTTCCAATGTGCACTTTGAATCCGACAACAGGATGTGGTTTGTTGCGCGTAGGCATACCCGCGCCCACAAAGGCCTTGACCGTCTCCTTCCCGCGGGATGGATGAGAACGAGATTCCGAGGAGAGGAATTCAAATACCTCTTACTGGAAACACAAAAGTCGATGTCTCACCGCTTCCACCCCTTCGTTTCGCGAAAGAGAAGACTCCCAAGGCGCTACATGCTATCAACACTGGTTTTTCACCACCTCCATCCTTGTGAGTGCATTCCTGCCCTTGTGTTTTACCAGGGTAGTCATGTTCGGGCTCTCCAGGTTTTCCCCGTAATATTACATTTTCTCCTTGAATTCTTTTAAAATGCAATTTCCATCTGTGTTTATGCGTTTGTATTTATACGCACTGATATACTTTATATATATTATAATATGTATTAATCACTTTGCACAATCTTCATGACGATGGGGTACGCGCACAAAGGAGACCTGAGTCCCGTTTCTCTTAATTGGAAAGTCAACTTGCATGTCCTAGTAGTTTGATCATACAGAAAATTCTAACGATAATGAACGTTACCAAGCTTGTAATTAGTTCATATGACACAAGATTAAAATTGAAAAAAATGTCACTAGAGTCACAAGTCTTCAGAGAATTTGTTAGTACATAGAAATAGCTTTGAGGGATGA
Source organism: Calopteryx splendens (assembly GCA_002093875.1). NCBI lineage: Eukaryota > Metazoa > Arthropoda > Insecta > Odonata > Calopterygidae > Calopteryx > Calopteryx splendens. The sequence goes on from LYUA01000647.1 coordinate 91,353, forward strand.
TACAAGCCCCTAGTGGTCTCAATTTTTTCAGGATAAAGAATTTTATCTGTCTTCGCCTCCGCTCCATTTATTTCAAGAGTCCTGGGCCGAGGAAATGGGAAAGGATAAATTGGAATGGAATGTAAGTAAAAATAGGGTATTAGATAGAACCCGCTGAGAGGCCGAAAATGCAAAAAGCTTTCCCCAAGTAATTGGCAATTGATCTTGGAAGAAGAAAAGGTACGGAGTTCACGACGGAGGTATTTGGACGAACGTTACCTGCATCGCCTTAACCTTGCCCATCGTCTTCGACTCTCCCTGCCATTTCCCTGGAATCAAGCCGGTGGATTTCCCGGCGAGTAAAAAAAAACGCGGATTTGACGCGGGGGAGGCCTCGCCGGGGCTCTGGAGGACGCAGTGGCCGAAGGAAGGAAGAATCTCCGCCCCGCGGTGCAGGGAATGTGACGAGAGCGGCCGCGAGGGGAGGAGGATGAGTCGAGGATGGGCGGCAACGAGCGAGGGCGGGGCGGGGAAGGGAGAAGGACGGGGTGGAGGGATCGGAATGGGGAAGAAGAAGAGGAGGGAGGGAAGGCTTATCTTTCATCGTG
>LYUA01000647.1:92008-106361 GCA_002093875.1 Calopteryx splendens
ACGGGGAAAAGGGGGGAGGATGAGTGCGGAACGAAGGAGTAGGCGGTCGGTATAAGTGGCGGTTTAATGCTGCTCGGCTCAGTCAGCCACGCACGGGCATCGATAAAAGGATACTGCTAGGTGCTCTCTGGTGTGTGAGCGCAAGAGAGAGAGAGAGAGAGAGAGAGTGAGAGAGAAGACGAAAACACACGAGAGGAGGTGAGAGAGTAAGGGCGACGACATCCAGCGGCCAAGACTTCGACCTCCTCACAGATCCGGTTGAGGTAAGTTCGTGAAGACGCACTCTGCGACGCCCACACTCTTTGAGGCTCCCATCGAGCGAGTTCGTGCGGGGTGTAGGCATCTGTACATGTTTCCTCAATGAGACAGCAGGTCTCATTCCGAGAAATTGAGATCTTTCGTTCAACAATCTAATGCTGTTTTCAGTAACAGTATTTCGGGGTGCTCAACATTGTCGCGACACGAGACCAGGAAATCAGGACAGGAGACCAGGAAATATCGGCGCCTAAAGAAATGTATTCATAGTCCAAAACCATTGGCGGTTTAGTGCCAGACGAGGGACGTTTATGAAGAGCGGGGAGAATTGGATTTTGAGAATCAACCATAAAATGCTTTAAAGTCACAATCCTATATTGGAGTGCAATCTTCCGTTGCGTTATGTCCACTTGATGCCCCGTTTGATTTTTGTTTGTGTCAAACCCTATGCTATTATGTTTAATTTTCAACCAAAGTATTTGATCTTTTAACACAATGCAATTGGAGCCCACACTTAAAGTCGTGGAAGCAATAATTTACATTCCAAGGTTGCTTAGGAACCATGAAGTGAACATTCACGCAGACGCAAATATTTAAAGTAAATATTCAGACATAATTAAAGCACAAATATTTTGCGTCGTGGATGTGTAATATTGGCTATGCAATAGTTTACTAGAATTTCCATTGGTATAGGTATGGGACGTATTACCGATCACTAAATTTGAGTTAAACTTATAAATTAAACTTTTTCCAATTTTGAGTAAATATAATTCCCTTGCCTTTCCTATCGAATTTGAAAATCCTATTGTTTGATACTAATTTATCATCATTGACAAGGAGTGCATAGTTTAATTGGGATTTGGGAAGAAAATATGAGAAACTGACGCAACAAATAAGTAACAAATTTGGGTTTTTTATTGACCTTAAATATTTAATGGTTTATCTACTCCTAATGACCTCCGATGGAGATTTTTCAAAGCACCAGCCTCATCAAAACTGATAATGGTTTGCCGTAAAATTATTGATGAAATTACTCAGTTTTCCATTAATTATGGATTGACCTCTATTTATGGAGCAATTGGGTAAACATAGGGCGTAATGGGTTACAAAAGGAATTACACAACGTTTTTCATAATTAATAATTTACCTTGTTTATTGAACACCACGAAAGCAACAATTGTTATCGTAATTGTTCATAAATAGACAGTGGTAATTCAGGAAGTCACATTCCTGCCAGAGTTTTGTGCAATCTTTGACATTCAATAACGCTCAGATATGTTCGCATATAAAATAAAAGATCCAGCAGCGAGGGAAGGATAAAAAGAGCAGATACCATTTTGGCGTCAACTAATTTTCTTATTAATGTGATTAAATTACAAAAATATGCATGGTATTTAATCTTCCAAAAGCCAATCTACCTCACATTATCGAACGTCATTGTTTTTTCCCTATTGCTAATATATATAGTAAAATTTTATTTGTTAGAGTTCACGGAAATAGAATCGATCGTTAAGATTCTTTCATATCGTTATGTAAGTAAGAGTGAAATAATTTTCAACGAAAGAAACGACGAAGCAAAGAAAACTTAAAAATCAATCTAAAAGTGATATTTATGAAAAGAAACCATTACAACGAATTTTTCTGCATTAAAAGCGAAATTACTAAAAATAAATGGAGAACTGAAGAGAACAAGCAGCAACGGAGGGAAATCGCTAATAGTAAATGAATATTAATCTTATGAAGTTGTTGAATACAATACCAACTTATGAAGTTGTTTTCCCGTTATCCATCCTAACTACTGAATATTGGGAGAGATTTCAACAGGAGGTGAATTTATTGATAGCGCATTGTCTGCACCTTAAATACCGCGAATTAAAAGCATCAGAGAGTTTCAATAACTAAATTGAAAAAATAAATGAATCCTCTAATTTCGATCCTGGTTTCATAAGATATTACCACGTCTGCACTTTATGGGGAAGTAAATAGAATTTTAAAAAAATGGAATAGACCAAGAATTTTACTTTGGCCTTTGTGAGCTGACTAGCTGAGCCAAACGTTGGCATCGACTCTTGCGTTCTGAAGACAAAACGTTCTAATCTCCTCTTGCACATTGAACTCACATTCACCTTTGACTTAATTACGAGCAATGTCTTCCTTCAGTGTCGTAAGCCTGCTGTCATTTTAACTTGGCGCTTTGTCGTGTCACATGTTGGACAACAAAGTGGAGGAAGTGGCATCATCATCTCCTTGGAGCAAAACAATTACCACCCTAACCACCGTCCCACAAAGAAAAAAATCTACTAAAAATACAGCTGAGAAATAAAGGACTGCGATATTTTGTACGGCATGATGAAGCGGCCCTCATGCGAGGGCAAATGCCAACAAAATAAATGACGTGAAGAAATATCACAATCTTTGTTCAAATTCGGTATAATTTACTTTTAGTTTTTATAAATGATTATGTAGACTCTTTCCTCAATGGAATTATGAGTTTCCTTTGGTCGTGCTTGTACTTCTAAAATGAATTTGCTTCAAATAAAAGGCACGGCATAATAATTGCTATTGTATGCGAAAAAAATTATTGTCTGACACAAATTTTAATTGTTGGATAAAATATTCGAACGAAAAAGGAGCTAAACAAATCTTAATTGACCAATGCGTTTAGTTTTATTATGTGTTATGAAACTTGAGAGGATTTCATTGTGTGAGATGAAAAGTGGATGAAAGCAATAACACGGAGCCGTTATTAGGCACCGTGCCCAAATATGAAGAGAAGAGAGAGAAGGAAAAAAATGTACATGAAAGTACCCCCTCTAGGAAAGCATGCGAACTAAGCCGCGATGAATGAAAGCAGGTACCTATATCCAATTTCAATTTAAAAAATTCTTTTTCCAGCGCAAGCATATACGAGGTCATAATTTGCACTTATGCACGAAGAACACGCATAAAAATATGTAAGGTAAAAATCATAATTTTGCGTTTCTGTACAGTATCATAGAGAATGGTGTTTGAAGAAATGATGATATTACATGACACCCTAAGTTTAAAATAGAATTAAAAAGGACAAATAGCTCGAAATAATCATGCGATGTGTTGCTGTCAACAAATTTTATATTTTTCATAAAAGATACATTTTTAGAAATTTTCCATAACTTAAACAGAGTAGCACTTTCGAAAGTGTGATGAAATGATGCACATGAAAACTTATTTATTTGGAGGTCGTTAGAAACCGATCTTATAGCAAGTTTGAATAGATACCTTTACCGGCTATTTATTTTTCTCTCTTTTAATCATGATTATCAGCTCCTTTTTTAAATTAATTGTCTTTACGTCAGTTCTTTAAGGTAAAAAGATTTATAAATAGCAATACGTGATGCGACACATGCAGGGGCGTCATCATGCGAGATCCCAGGTCACTGACGATCTGACTACTCTCCATTACGTTTAAGTCTTTAATTTAACTAAGATAAATGGAAAACTTGAGATACACGATGATATCAACAAAGAAGCTGAGAACCGAACCGAACTTTAACCGATTACTCACTATGAAATTCCTATTCCCAAACATTTAACCTTCCACTCGATTTATTTTATTTATTCTCAGTTCGAGAGAGACATGATGCTGCTTTATCTGGTAATCTATCAGTTAGGGTCCCCATACTTTCTGCCACTCTTCATGCCGTTCAATATGCCTATCCTTTCCTCCCTCTCCCTCGCTCACCAAACATTCTCCACTCTATCACATTCTTCAACAATACATTACCACTCAGTAGGCCCTGAATCCACCAATTTTCTTGTCTTTTTTGGATTTACCAGAGTAGCACTCCTCGTCTACCGTTCCCATAAATTCTTCGTGTGTTTTTCCTTCCGTCTATTTCACTTATTCCATAATTCTCCATACCCACATTTCAAAAGCCTCCAACCTATGCTTGCCACCTTCGTCAAGCCTCAATGACCAAGTTTCCGGGACATATAAAACCACGCTCCATATCAACGCCTTAACTAGTTTTTTCTTTAGGTACCAATATCCTTATCTAAGGTTCTTGTCATCAATTCTTTCTTCTTTGTAAAAGGTTATTTACCTAATACGATTCTTTTTCGTATATCCTTTCCACATTTCTCACCTCCGTATAAAACATCACCTAAATAGCTAAAATTCTGTATCTGCTCAAGTTTAAGCCTCCTACTTTAATGTTTTAATAGATCTGTAGGCATCTGAATTTTTCAGATCTCTAAAACAGAAGTTCGATGCATGCTCTATTTAGAGAGGGATTTTCAAAAAACACTTTCATGTTTTGTATCGTTATTAATAAAGTACAAAACCGTGCATGATCTTATTATTACCAAATTACAATTTAATTGTCTGTTATTTCCCATTGAAACTTATTCTCCAATGTAAAATTGCTTTGTTTAAAATGCCGTCAGTGTTGCGAGTGTTAACCATACACGATTCGCTATAAGATATGAAATTGTGTTTTTGAACCATAAGCTGAAGTTAATGTATTATACTAAAGTGTTCTTGAATCGAATCAAAACTATGTCTAGAAACTTTTAAACCACCTGAAACCGAAAAAAAACCGAGTTAATAAATTCTGCGGCTATAAACTTATGATATACAACAATGTTCAATAACTATTAAATACTAATGGGAGAAGGCTTACGTAGGCAGTCCCTCCTGTGTAATCTTGGTGAATTTAATGAGATTCAGTGCACTTTGAGTAAAATACTGAAATTGTCTAAAACTGACATTACTCGTATAAATTTGGTTCTGTGGGGATTAACTCTTTTTCTTGGACTGGCCACTGGAGTCAAGGATGCCTAAATATGACCTATCTTCTTCAAGTCTTGAATTCAAGAGTAACTCAAGTTTGGTCTAAGTCCGTGGTCAGGGGTAATATACGGTAGGAACGCGCTTTTTCGTCTCCGCCTATGATTTACCGGAGTAAGCCTTGTTCACGAGGCTCACCCTACTCACATATGATTTTCTCGAAAATTATCTCGCTCTCGTCAACGCGCTCAGCAGGACTCTGTTTTTTTCTCTCACAAATAGACACTCGGAGCCTCCCATTGTATTCTCCTCGCACGGTGACAGCCGCACGTTTGAGTCACCAATGGTAAAAAAAAACTCGCTATCCTTTGTGGCCTCCTTTTTTGCATCTGAACGCCCCAACAACGCGGCACTAGTTTTGGCGTGGGCGAGTGGATGACTCCTCACGAGTTGCGTCTTCGGGAGGGAAAGGGGCGGGGGGTCGTCTTTAGATTCATTCCAGAGGATTCCGTCACCGAAGTGCACAGCAACAACGCAAGTGGACGAAAGAGGCGTGTCTCTAAATTAAAAAAAAAAAGATTCCATTCTTTCCTCTTCGTTTTCGGTTGGGTTGCGTATTGTCATCTTCAGTATTTTCATCGCCCCTGCTCCAGGGAATTGCCTCGTGAGAAGTTTGACGCGGTGGGCATAGGCACATGGTGCGCATGGCGGAGATTTTAGCATGGGAATGCTGCGGTCGTGACTACGAGAAGTTTAATGAGATGGATGGTGTTTCCACACATCCTGTCTTGTGCGCCCCGAGTGAATAGCAGGATGGGGAGGAATCATGGGAAGGACAGTGGTGTTCAATAAAGTTTAAGCCAATTTATATCGTGTTCTGAGACAAAGCTGAAAAGGAATAACACTATCGCTAACAATAAGAATTCCTTCTGCTAAATTATTCCTCCAGCATTTTGGAGTGATTTATACGGCAGAGAAAAGGTCACCGTAATTGGAGGCCGTACGTACCTGTGTTCTACTCCTTTCATGACTAGGCATGCCGGTGTAATGTATTTTACGGAAGTAGATGGAACTTTGAGTTCCTTGAATTCGTACCTTATTGAAGTTTGGAATGTCGTGAATATTTTTTTAAATTTAAACATTTTTGTGATTGATGTTTTTGAGATTTCGAGGGAAACCGATATCACTGGAAATTTTACCACACAACACTTACATTTATTGCATGTACACGAATACTATGACTAGCACGATTTTACTAATGACCGGCTTACTACTCGACAGAAAAAATTATATTGCTCATAAATATCGTTTATGATCGAGCTGGGTCAATATTATTATAAAAAATATAACCCATTAAAAAAACTCATTAATAATAAGGATGGGGTATTATTTTAAACAGTAAAAGAATTACCATACATGTATCATGATAACAAACTTATGTTAAAAGTAACTACGCCATTAAAAGTTAAAATAAGAAAGATTAAAGTTCGATCAACACTAAGATATGATTGCTGTTTTCATCGCAATCAGAATGACTTTCAACTAACCGAAGTCTTTCCCATTTGTTAGTATAACCTCTGTTGATTGTTATCAACAATTATTTGAGACATAGAAAGTCAAAATTGCAATGCACCTTGTTGGTTATTGCGCAAACTCCGAATCTTATGATATCATTTGAAATACTATAACTTGCTCTTTAGATGTGATATATGTTTTCATGTCGAGGATCATGCTGTGAAAATGGAATTTTTCATAAATAATAATCCCGCGTAAAAGTTTTGGCAGAGTTTTGACAGCCTTCAATATAAAATTTGGCAAATAAATACTCTCTAACACACATTTTTAGCGTATGGTTAGAAAATTCGTCTTACAGACTCTCTTCCATAAACTGTGGCTTCAACTGCGGAGCTCGTGATTTGGAACGATGCCAGCCTTCGCCTCCCTTGTCCGAAAGGGGAGCCCCAATCACTCTTACTTTTTCGTCAAACGATAATATGCCATCAGAGATTTATTGAGGCAAAAACACGTTGAAATAAAGATTCTAGTTTCATATGACTATAGTTTGGTACTCACGAGGCATCAGCATTTTTCACATAAATTTATTCATTGGCAGTTAGCGACAGATGACATTCATCAAGTGCCAAGCTATCCTTTCGCCATGGGTAGAAAAAAGGTTTCCAAATGATTCCCAGGGAAATTTGAATTGATATTTAAAAGATAAATCCACTTTAAATTAGTAATTCTCATCTCTCGAAGTAATTGAAGTAATTATATCTTTTGAATATTCGGCAAAATTAAAACGGAAGCAAATGTAATGAATTATAATTGTAATATTTAAAGCGTAATCGTAAAAAGTGACGAAATATTCTACACTAACCAAGAACATGGTAAATCACATATAATGTAGATTCAATTTGATACACATGATCTAAATTATAGGTTAAATTTTTAAAATGGAGCTTATTGCATCCAATAAACTGGCTCTTTTTTATGTTTGCAATATAATGTTAACTATTACCTGTTCCGAAGTTGGCACTATTCAGTATATTTCCATATTCATAATTTGAAAATGGTTATATCTATTTAATTTACTTCAAAGAGCTAAGGTAACTGAGCTCGTCATGCCTATGACTTTGACAATATTTTTCTCGAGAATTTTCGTCATATCTCATTATTATACGCATGCATAAAAATAAAACTCCATGTCCACAATTCAAAGTTGAAGGTGATGCCAATGAAGATAGGCAGCAGTACTCCCTTGCTGTTCTGGTATCCGAAATACACCAAAATGTGACGAATTGGAAAAAAATAGTAAATACTAGCTGTGAATATTAGTGTCTTTCGTAGATAAAATCTATGAGTCAGATGTTGGAGAAAGCACCGTATGTGACACAGTGCAGGGGAAAAGGAGGAAAAACCAGAGCTTGGACGTTATAAAGCCTTGAATAATCGAGTTCAAGTCCTATTTCTCCAGTAAGGTTGGTGGCGTAATTAGTGTGAAAATTATTTGACAATTTCTCAATACGGCGATTGACTAATCACTTTCACATGTGTCGTCCGTTCAATTTGAGTGGATTACCTTGACCACAAACTGTAGGGCGTCAGATTATTGCCCACATGAGCCGGCCTTCCCTCCTCCTCCGGAACTTTTTCTCAGAACTTGCCCTCTTTTCCGATTCACTTTTGATTACACATCCCGGTAACAGGTTAACTCGATGATATATTTCTGGCGTAGACCCCAGGTTGATGGTGAAGTTATATGTGGAAATTGAGTTCTTCAGGAGAATTGGTAAAGATTAAAGGGATACGTCGAAAGCTAATATAAAAAGGAAGTGAACGAGAGAGGAAGAAAGAATTATTTCTACGCCGGAGACCTATGGAGAGCACCGAGAAGAAGAAGAAAGGATGGACTCGTCGGTCATATTTTGAAGCGAGATAGATCGCTAAGACAATTATTGTGACAATAATAGTGAATGGGATGAACTATGAGAGAGGAAGGCCCCTGATTCCCCTATACATGATCCAAACAATGAAAACAGTAAACTCAGAGACATAAGAAAATATTGTACCAGGGGGCCGAGAATACAGTGGAGAGTAATGTCGAACTATTCTCAATATTACTGACTGAAGTTGCACCTGGAACTAAAAAAATATCGATTTATGATATTTTTCCCCAACTCCCGTGATGCATGTTCCATTTAGAATTATACGAAATTAAAAACGGCCTTACCTAATCACGCTCTATTATCTCGTTTATGATGCAATAATAAGAATTCTAAGGGATTACTTTGTTATACGAAAATGTAAGTAGGGCTTCTTTGTTCACCAAATTTATTTTCCATTTTCTCTTAACACCTTCTTGGATGTAACTGGAGTCCGGAATGTTGAAGAGACTTGAAGGAAATTAAACTTTTAGCTAATAATTACTCTGAAGATTTTTACTATTTTTTGCTTCTCTCATCCTTTTCCATGAAATTCCTTGTTTGGTCATTACACGTTTCTCCCAATTTGATAGTAATCAGTCCGAGTCAAACAATGATCCGCCCTCTTACAAGCCCACGAGAGGGCTTGTAAGAGGGCGGTGTTCGCTACCTCTATTAGGTAACTGTAGGTAGACGTGAAGTGTTATTTGTTCATTCAGAGTGGAGTAGCCATAAATAATGAGTTATCAACTTTATGATGTTGGAAGTAACTTTTTAGAATTGCTTCATCGTAATAATAAACTGACTTTGTTCTTCCACATTGAATTTCATTGAATACGACTAGGTTTCAGGTGACCTGCTATAAAAAAATCGACACCTTGGTCGTTTCCAATATAATTCTATTAGAAAAGTAAATTTAGGTTATTGTCACTATAATAAATTATTGTTTATTCGATAAGAACGGGTAAAATAACTAAGTATCCATAATACGCACACCCCTCAAACAACCATCGGTGAAGTTGTACGTCAGGCTCAACCGGAAATCATGCTTCATACTTTTCGGAACATTAAGTTTTAATGCAAATAAAAATATTGACGAACTCTTCATTGCTGATACCTGGATTATGCAAAAATGGATAATTTTTTGCGATTTTAAAACACGGAATAAGCAAAAAAGAGATTTTTAAAAGAATATAAAAAAATGATTTTGTTGTGTGGGATTGACCTCGATACTGGTCTTGTCAATGTTTGACATTGACTACGTTGGATATAGCAAACAAGGCCTTTAATTACTTGCCGAGATTTAATAAGCGACGCGTGGAGATAAATAAATAACTGAATATTCATGTTTATTTAACCAGGCACGTATATGTGAAATGTTTGTGTGTGTGCGAGTGCGATCCTGTCTGTGTGTGTATTTTGCATAATGTGCATTATATACGAGTGCTCGTACTCAGTGATGATATGGGTGGCGAAGAAAGATAAAGAAAAGGACTCACGGACGTTTCAGGTTCCCGAAGGCGGTCCCTTCGGAAAAATCTTATCACCAGAAAAAGGTTTCTTGAACCCGAAATCGAACCAAAGACCGGTTAGCGTAGTGGTCTGCGCAGGGGTCCAGGAAAATGATTCGATTCAGTGCAGGAAACCTATTTTTAATTCACATCCACGATCTTCCACTTTCCACCCTCTCCTTTATTGTCCTCGAAATATCTTCCATATCTCATTCCTTATATTTTTATCCATGTTCTTGAAAATTTGTTTTCGTCTTTTGGCGAATTTTCATACTCACGTCTCATCTAAACAAACTCTGTCTTAAGACCTCACCCATTGCGGGGCCTCTTTACATTTTTATTTTGCCTTTTATCTTAGTTTGAGACGCTCAATAGATATAATTTATATTTTCCCGTAATTTCCTCTGAATCCACGCATATATTGCACAGTGATAACTTCGTTCCTGCCCTTATCCTCGATCCTTTACCCATCGCAAGAGGTGAGTCATCTACTTGTGCAACTTTTTCATTAGCAGCATGAGAAATGGCTCTTTAGTTCACACAATCTAGATAACTTTACCTTATAGTTAGATTCATTAGCACTCGAATGATAATCAGAGAAATTGGCGTTTTCTAACGCAGGGAATAAATGTACTGGGAGAATTTGCGGGCATGTGCAGAACACGCGTAATTATGACACCTTGAAATGGAGGGCCACCTAAATTCAAGTTTTAGGTAATTAATAAGTGCCTAAAAAAGGACAAAGAGGATCTTTTATTTTTTCCTTTACGTTCTAGTGAGTCTGTTAAGAGTAAATTTATACTAACCGAATAATGCGGCACAGCAGTACTGGTGTCCTTGAGCGCGCATTTTCAAATTAAGTTCCCGCAAGGCCAGGTTCCGCAAAGCCTTCGTTTATTCCCATTCCTGTCATCGATGATCATTTCTCATCATTTTTTAATCATTATAAATAATTAATCTTAGTGTAAGTTCAAATTCATTAAATATTGGCTAATTTGTTATTTTACACCATCTGTGCATTCTGATCACGTATTATCATCAATTTATTTAGAAAAATGCAGAGAATGACCAAATCACTGAAATCAATTATCAGTAATTGATTGCTCCCTAGTGGAACCGGACCTAAGTGCATGTATTTTGGACTGGACATGATTTCGATAACATGCACATTTTAATCATGAAATTATTTAAAAGCAGGAGGTAGCGAAGCACTTGATTCTACCTTCCTTTCTACAGCACAAATTGGAAGGGAGAATTGATTGATTGTCACACTGGACTCGATCAATGGAAATCTTCAATTTTTACATGACATAAAACGGATCTTTTTGCAATATTCTTCGTTAACATCACGAGTACGATGTCGAAAACCAAGTAAAGATTAATCGTATTACCCATAGGTTATATATTTACAGCGTAGGATGCCATGCCTTCCTCATGATAACCAATTAAAAAGTATCATTGAAGTATTTGCATTTTTAAGTCACTTTAAGGCATATTTCATTGCACGTAAGTACATATACCCTTGAACTGTTTCCATGTCCTCACAGTGAACATATCGGGATTTCAAATTTGAGGATCACCGAGGAACGCATATTTTTTTGGCTTCCGATGCCGGATACTGGCTCTGTCGTCTTCCGACCTCGAGCTTAACTGCCGCACACTGGGCTCTAACATCCTTTCTATCTCGAGAGTGAGAGGGCGTAGGTGCGATTCCTCTTCCCTCTCCTCACCTCCACTTTCACCTCCTACTCACTACTTTTCTCTCCGCCCGTCCACCGCCTCTTTTTCCCCGAGTTAATTTCTCGTTTCCGAGAACTTTGTCAGTCGCCGATGTAATCTTTCAAGCGAGGCGCGGTGGGGAGGGCCTGGCGAACTGCAACGTCACTGGGTGAGGAGGAAGAGAGTGGCGGTCGAATACAACGCATTTGTTTTTAGCACAGAGGCGCACCGATTGGCGAGATATAGACTCAGAGCGAGAAATGAGAGGCACAGGAGAGTAATCCGGGTAGGGGGACAATTGGAGAGGCGGTAAGGACAGGGAGAGAGACTATGGATCCATGATGCTTCAACGGGCGGGCCATAGGACTTTGATTGAAGGGACGCTCGGTATTAGTTAACACTCTTGTATTATAATCACGGAGCCACACTTCTTGTTTCACTAAATGCTGCCGATCGCATTCGTAGAAGCAAAAAGAAACCGACCTTTATTTAGAATTAACCGCAAAGGTGTAACATAAAATTTTACATTGCAATTAAAACCACCTCAAGGATTTAAATATTTATACATTTAAATAAAGGCTAATGAAAAGGCTTATTATTATCTTATATACTTATATATATACTTATATCTCTTATATATATTACTTATATCTAAGTACTCTACGAGTAAGCACTCGTATACCTACTTTACCAAGTGCCATGGACTTAACCAAGTTTTTCGTAATTAAAATGTAAAACTATTTGTTTTAATTTATAAGAGTGAGATTCATCCTGCCAAAGTCGTTTCCGGCATGGGAATCAAAATAATCCATTTTCCCGAGTTTTACGTACTTTGGGACGCTAAATTTATGACTACTTCATGAGCATGGAAAGATAAGAAAGATAAGGCCCCGCATTGCCACTTGCTGCCAGTTGAGATATTTTGGAGCGGGGTGGTAGGAGAAAGTTAATTTTTCAGATATTGAAAAACGGTGAAGTGTTTTCCCCTGTCTAATATATCAAAGCTCATTTCTCAAAAGCCTTACAACGCGCTGCTCAATCACCCACTTTCTACCCTCACAATCACCCCGCACTCTTGACTATCATTACTCGAATGTGCGTACTTCATTCCCACCCATGCCTAATTACACCGTCACGAACGCTGGCGGTCGGTAGTGGGAGGGTGCGGGTCTGCTCGCACATCTCGTGCGAAAATGCCCGTCTTGTTTCCTCCCGAGCGGGCGATGGGATAGATAGGTATATATATACACAGGAAATCCTCCTTGATGACGTCGCTCATGACGATTGAGCCGGCATAGGGTTGGCAACGCAAGAGATGCAGGCGGCTGCGCGGAGCGAGCCGCTGGCGCGCGTCGGAGGCGAGGCGGGGGAAAACCCGAACTTAGCCGTCAATGCCGTAACAAGGTCGCGCCCACCTCCCCATCGGCGCATTACCCTCCCTGGCGTGTGCGTAGCAAAAGAATGAAGCACGCGGGAAATGATAGAGGCGCACCGACCACACTGGGGCAGATATTGAAAATTTGGTCACGGGCATTCGGTGCGATATAGATGGAATTTGTCTTCCTATTACCTAAGCATATACGACCGATGTTCAATAAACAGTGATCATTATTATTGTATTCATATAATTTCTCGTGAAAAAAATTAATTTTATGTTACATTGCTAGACTACTGTGTATTCTATATGCGGTACAAGCTTAGGTATTTGATTTAACTACTGTATTGCGTTAGCTGCAGCCGTTGCAAGTTGAAACATATTCAGGTCGGCTATGGCAACTGAACTAACACACGGGGACACTCGTGGTGTTTCTTAACATTGGTGAGAAGGAAAATGTTACATCTGGTCGATCTGAACTACATGGAGAATAATGAACACACTTCACATTTATTTTCGCGAGATATTTAGCAAACAACATTTGCGATGTGCGGCCGTGCATTATCGTGGTGCAGCATCTAGGCTGTTGCTTTCAAATGTGGCCTTTTGTGCTTGATATAGCCATGAAGAATTTACTGTTCATCATCAATATAGTATTCTCCACGTTTACAAAAGTGTGTCCTGATACGACATGCTGGTACACCATTCCCTGAATAAAATCAAAATTTTATGCAAGAAATTATGAGAATAAAAATTTACGATAAACTCTTTATTGACTAGCCCTCGTGCATTTCGGTGTTTTATTTTTTGCTCACACTTACAAAATACACTTTACGTAATAGTTGCAAAATAATTAACAATACCGAATTACCCTAGGTTTGTCTCTACCAATTTTAATCTTAAAATCCCTGAATGAACTATTTGTTTTAAAAGAGGACTACGAATCATTTTAATGATTAGTTTAAAATATAATATAATCATGCCATTTTAAGATATCACCCATACCACTCAAAAAAGAAGCAAGAAGATCCTTGTGAGATAAAAATCACTATAACTCCTCAAACACCCGAATTTACTTGTTGTCTGCAAATTTTCAGTTAAATTTGCGATGCACTGTTCCTTCAAATACCGGAGTACCTAAATTTGACACAATTGGTAAAAAGTGATTTGCTCTGCAAAAAATGTTTTTAATTTTTAAATTACTTTTTTCGCCTTTTGGCATATTGAAATTAATAATAAATTATTAATGTAGAGACATGGACACTAAGAAAGATCGCGTGCAAAGGGTTGTCTTAGACGGTGT
>LYUA01000647.1:108067-126614 GCA_002093875.1 Calopteryx splendens
AAGAGTGAAACCACCAAACTTGAAGCTGCAGAAATATGGTTTTGGAGGAGAGTAACAGGAACTAGGTGGACCGATAGAAAAACTAATGAGGAAGTGTTAAATGAAGTTCAAACAGAACGAGAACTATTGAAAGCTACTGCACTAAACTCCTAAACTAAATTCCTGCATGACAACTTCATTCAAAATATTTAGGAAGGAAAAATTCATGGAATAAAACTGAGAGGGCGAGAAGCTAACAGACATAGATGCTCATCGGTCTTTAATGAGAACAATGAGAAGTACAGGAAGATATAAGGAAACGATATACAGGAAGAGAAAAAAAGCTGGCGTACAAATACACGGGCAAAGGATATGCATACTGCAACTGGTGGTGGACAAATCTATGCTTCCAGAGTAAAATACCAAAAAGCACATTAACCTGTATGGAGAAGGGGACGTAAAAGTAAAAGAGAATAAAACTTTTGTAATAGTCTTCTGTCGAAGTAAAGAAGAAAAAAAAGACTACGAAAGGACGAGTCCACTACTTCTTGGACATTTTTACTGTTTAGGCAGCTAGATCAATATGCTTTATGTGACAACTTTAATTCAATGTGTGGGGCTTTTTCAATAAGATGCTAAGGCGATTTTAAGTGTCTGCAGATATAAGAAGAAGTAAAACGAAATTTCACCAATATACTATTTAGAATATTTTTTACCTTATTTAGCCACATGAATCTCACTGAGAAAATTGAAATTGTATTTTCTTTACACTACAGGTGTAGTGAACAAAAATCCGTATTCACAATAAAGCAGAGGCGATTAAAGAAGTAGGAGCGTCATGGTCCATCCTAAGGGCTAGTAGCGTTAGCGTAATCTTTAGTCAAGGGGAAGGGACTCATAGGAAGTTAAAATAACTGTTCCAAAATTCATGGCTCTATTTAAAGTTTTGTCGTAAAGAGTTATTTAATAGCTCCACTGACCCATTTTTCCCTCTTTAAAGAAATATCCTTCTCGACACTTTCGTTACTTAGCCGCAGCTATTTCATTATGCGTGCTCTTATATGAATCGTCTTGTCTCCGAGGATTTGGCATAGCGTCATCATATTCTTCTGTTATTAGCTTGTCAAAATCGGGGGTAACGTCATATCGAATTGCTACTTACGCTTTTGCAAGAGGAAAGATAATTTCAATTAAACTTCATGGATTACTCTACACGGAACCTTTCCGTTATCACTCACATAATATTAATAACATTGACAATAAAAGTATTAGGGTAAATTGAGTGCAGAATTATAATAACTATTAGTGAAGAGAATTATAATATTTTTTAGTGAAGAAATAATATAATATTTACGAACAACCTCAAAACTTGCACTTCCTGAACTATTCTGCAACCGAAACAAAAGGAATAGTAAGAAAAAAGAGGAAAAAGTTTCTTATTTAATTAGTTCGTCTTATTTGAAAATGAGAAGAAAATATTAACTCGTGTGCCCATATGCACTTAAAAACCTATGTCGCGGCATTTAGAAGGAAACAGAAAATAAAATCATGGAAAATTTAAATGTGAACTGACAAGTGCTCTTACAGAAAAGATAAGGCAAAACTCATCATTCACTAGGAATTGGGTACAAAGTGCCTAATGATACGAAGCGTTGATTGATGATTTCAGTTTTACCTTATTTGATAAAATACCTCTTTCTCGAACCATTCTTACAAACTGATGTTGAATATCTTTTTCTACTAACAGATCCAGATACATTTTGCCATTCTCTGCCACTGTGGACTTCGGTGACGAAACATGAACCCTCGACGCGGTGAATCTGGGTGCGGCAGAGCGACCGCCTCTCTGCTCTTCTTCGGAGCTTTGGCTCTGGCCGTCGCCCTAGTGTCTCCACCTGTCGGAGCGCGGCCCTCTTATGCGCAATGCGAGTCCAGTGATGATTGTGCTGAAGACGAATGCTGTGTAATTGGTGAGTTGATATTCTGTAAACACTTTCCGTGAAGTGCGCTACCTAATAAAAAATCCAACCGGTCCATTCCGGTTTAAAATATCCAAAGATTTCATGAACTTCCGGCAATCCCAGTATGTAAACCTACGTGAAATTCCCTCTAGGTTCTAAATCCGGCTCTCTGAATCCTAAAAATATCTGGTTAAACAAAAACACCACTACTCAAACTAAGAGAATTCGTTTCTATATTTTTAAAATCTCAGATGATTGTTTCTTATTTTCTCCTAACTTTAGTCCTCCATGTTTAAGTAACATTTCAACAAGGGTAATTAATATTGTAATTTCATCTCCTCCACTGTGTTCAGTGCGGATTCAATTGTTTTTTGTTCCTTCACGCGTACATGTCCACGCACGCTCACGCTTACAGATACACGGATGAATACACGAAGTTTATCCATCGACGAGAACATATTTTCAATGGTATATCGTATTGGAATAAGGGAAGGGATAGGAAACATATGAGAGACAAACACAATGTGGGTGGGAAAGGTGGATGGATGCAGATTTCAAACAGAAAAAACCCAAAATTGCACCACAGACAGTCGACTTACCGGGCCGATGCACTGTCTACATACTGCCCAGGAACTGTAGAAACCACTGCTGGAATCCACAGAATTTATGCAATCAAGTACAGTATTATTATAGCCGAGAGATAGCGGTGGAGAGCTTATTTACCCGTTATCAGAAAGATGGACAAATAAATATATGTACATAAAGTTAATAAAAAATAAGGAAACAAGTGAAAAATATTAAAAAATGAATGACATAAATAAGGCGGTACAAATGATAGAAAAATATATATATTAAAAAAATTAATAATTAAAATGATTGGAAAAATCAAGTCACAGTGATAAAAGAATGCATTAAAAATTTTTAAATAATAAAACATGAAACAAATATAAGTAATATGTGAAAATTAATTCATAGGATGTTTTAATATATAGCTGAGCTATATATGTTTTCTTGTCTACTCACAGCTACACCTAGTACACATTATTTCCCCTCAAACTATCAAGAGGTAACTGTTAACAGGTAACCGGTTAACCGGTAGCACATACCCAAGGACTGGTGTTGGGTTACACCCACAGAAACAGTTCTCTACGCGCCTTGCGGCGAGCCCTAATAAATCGTTGGGTAGGTTTGAAAACCAAAACATGAGAGCACTTCGTAAAAGAGCTGCAGTGCCTCTCGCGCAATAGTAGCCGTATCCGTGTTGACGCGGGGCATAATATACTCGTCTTCCCCTTGGGAAGACGGGCAAATTGGGGCAAAAAGAAGTCGCCGAAAGTATGAATAAAAACCATTTCCAATTCTTAAAGGTTTACGCTCTTAAGAGCCATACTCAATACTTTAACCCATACTCATCCGATTTACGGTGTGTTGAAATTTGATGTTATTGACGTGCATTAAGTTGATTTGGGATACCATCGAAATCCTAACACCTTTCGGCAGCAGCCGTAATGGGCACCCGGGTGCAGTGGGAAACAGCCCATTCACCTACCTTAGTACCTCACGCGCAGGGAGCAAATACACATTTCATCCACCAATGAGAGTGAGACAGTTTGCACAATGATCACTCAAATTCGTTGTTTCAAAGTTAAAATTGGCTCTTTCGAAAGAAGAAACTGCCACTTCTTAATTTGGAAATCGCATCGACACGCCCAGAACGGGGAGGCGCTTATTGATGCATTTGCAGCAGTAGCATGGCTGACTACCTACTGAAATATTTTTGGCACTAAACAAAATGTTTAAAAAGTCCTCCACAGCATCGAGGACTCTCTAAGGACTCCCTAACGACGCAGGTCCTTAAGCCTGACTCTGAACAGAAATACAGAATTTTAAAACAATCTCATCAGACCATCCTTGAGGTAGTAATGTCATATATGTCCATTAATATGGGAAATTCCACATTTGAACTATATTGCACTTGCATTAAAATATTAGTCGTATACATTAAGTAAAAGGTTTTCTGAAATTTATCATCTTATTCTTAAAATGACTTTGCAATCCTTTGGTATCCTATTTCATTGCTATGAATACCATTTCCCCTTTTATTATCTATATTTGATAATAAGATATGTATTTTTAGAGCAAAATAGGTACCTCAAACGGTAATACTAGCCATTCTCCTCTCTATCAGGGAAATGACCTTGTTAGTAATTTTCTCGAAACCATTCCTTAGGCAATATTCTTACTCAGTTACTATCAGCTAAGGCTAAATATGACTTGTTCGTTCATAGACATGTTTGACTCAATGGATTATTACTTCTAATGTCCAACTTTGTACGGGAATGTACATTTTACTATGAAAGAAGCAGTCTTTGATATTAAGTAATGAACTTTGAGAATTTTCGCACATTCAATTCTGATTACAAATTCATGTTCCACAATAAGTTTTATTTCACATTTGACACAGTATTAATTATTTTATCGAATAGCTCATTGTGTGTGGTATTGTGAAGATCTAATAATTTTATTGACCAGACCTAACGAGGTAGTACAAAATAAGAGTCAATAGAAAAAAAGTAGGTGAACTTCTATAAATAAACCTTCAATGATTACATGAGAAAGATGTCTCGTGGCACAAGAGTATTATATTTAATTTGTTCATGGAAGATTAATTATTATTTTCTTCGAATGATTATCTACATATTTTCAATTTTATTCCGCCTCTTTAAAGGGATGATGCGTTACAGTGCGCCTCAGTGCATGCTGATGAAGAGAGAGGGAGAAGAATGTCGCCTTGCATCACAGCAGACCCACAACTTAACATTGGGTTATCCCAACGGGGACACCATAAACCTAGTAAATGTTCACCGCATACTTTGTGGCTGCTCTGAAGGACTTTACTGCAGCAAGGAGAGTTTCACCTGCACCAAAATCACCCGCAAGCCAAAGCCATCTCATCAGTGACTGAACGAATTGGACTTCAAGAGCCATTAGCTCAAATGAAAACATCAAACTGTTACTTTTTTTAGACGACGAACCCACGGAGTGACTCAACTCGGCACAGATTAGCGGGTGGAGACTTCGTCACTTTCACAAATGTGTGTTCTTTGTTACACAGAAAGAGTGCTATGTTAATTTACAAAATGTTTACCAAAGCCACAGTATTATGATTACTTAAGTTATTGATTATTAAAATGCACTTGTGCACTTATTTTTGAATAAAGTATTTTCCAAAGGGGTGAAGGATAAATTATGAGTTCCTTTTTTAATTTCTCCAGGTCTGTGATTTACTTGCAAATAATGGTACAGATTTAAATGAATAAAAATATTTATACTGCACAGAAAGAAAAGCAAAATACCTACATTTTAGATTGCAAAGCCAGTGTAACTGCAAAAGCACGAGATTCAAGAAAAGTGTGTGTGTGTGAACTCATGAAGTTCTTTTAAAATTAAGCCAAAAGTATGGCAGCGATGCTGAAGTTGTGTTGCAATTTTGTTTTTCTATTTTCTCACACGTATCATATTAAAGATCATGCCTAATTAAAAAGTTACTCTCATTGACATTACGGTACTAGTTTAATTTAATACAGTTTAATCATAGTTTAATAAGTTGAGAGACTGCAATGGCTTTACATTAATTAACTGCATAATTTCTATTAGCTATAATGGCATGGGAACGATGCATAATATAAAACAGAAGAGACTAAAGTTTAGAAATACTTACGAAATACGTCAATTATAGCAATGATATTCATTGATAATACTTATTGGACCACAAAAATTTATTGAAACATCAACAAAGCTTTCAGCATCACTTCCCCAGTTCAAACTAGTGCAAAGAACCGTTTATGTGTCACATTTACAAAAAGCTTTAATGCAGTGGCTAAAACATTCTTAAAAAGACACCTTGGTTGAGGGTCAAAAACCTGTCGTGTAAAATTACCAATAGAATTTAACGCAGAATTTATTCAACAAAGTGAAATCAGACTGAAAATATTACATCTTCATAGGTCCCTTGAATATGAAATAACTATTATAAAAGTTAACAAACTTTTGCTAAGTTATGCAAGTAATTGAAAAATATATTTCAAAATGAATTTGGAATTTTGAGATAGAAACATCTCTAGTTATGACCTCTTTTGAAGTGTATATTTCACTTTCGATTGGCAAGTTTCGATAAAATTAGACTTCTAATTCCTTAACTGAAACAAGTTCTCACATCAAAATGAAAAATATTTAATTTGAAGCACATTGCTTTGGAGAATTGATCTAGTCATTGGTGGAGTCGAAGGGGAGCGATCTTCCTCCCAATACCCTTTGATTTTCCGCAATATTTTTATAATAATAATTTCTTTAGCACATACAGTTAACCCCAATTACATGCGTTTTAATATATAACAACGACACGCACACATGTCCATCCCGTAGGTGGTCAATGGAAACCCACCTAGACGGGGTTCGAACCCGCGACCTCCGCCATGCGAAGATTTTACCCACCGCCAACGTGGCCGTTTTATTAACAGAACCAAATAATGTATAAATTTTTTTTGAAGTAGCTGTAAAACAATAATTTTTAACTGAATATAGTACTTTCACACGAAACTATAATGTTGACCAAATGTTAGCACCCGCGCATCAGCCCCTTTTGTGGCCGACCAACTTCCTTCCCCCCTCGATTCATTCTTTGCAACGCCCCTAACGTACAATAGAGTGTTTCAATTCGCATGTTTGAATAAAGGAACTTCATAAGCATATTAAAATACTCCATAGGACTTGAAAAATATTGCAGAGACGAGGAAACGTGAATTGTAAAATGATAATTTAATAAAAATTGAGGTTTAAAATGTTTCTCGCTTGCCATGCACTTTGGTGACAGGAAAAACAGTAGACATTTATTTTGCACTTGGGTTAATTGATATTGAATTTTAAATATCTGTGATTTTTATTTTGGATTTCAAACTTATAACATTTGACAGGCGATCCATTTCAATAGGTTCTGTTCCATGATTTGTTAAAATGCTTACTCTAATTTTCAAGGGCTAATGCTTAGAATAAGTATGAATAAATTACTTCATAGGTACTGATTAAGGCCGTCGCTACTAGTTAGTGGTAGCAAGATATGAAAATTCTATTACGATGATCATCTCTTGAAGCTTAATTCTCTGTTCCTGATAGTTTTCTTTCTCTTGGAATGGAATAATAGAAATTTGATTTGAAATATTCTGCCTGTAATAGCAATGAAATCAGGTTATAAATCAAAATATTACCTTTCCAAGGAAACATAGCAATTAATTCATAAGTTGTTTAATGCTTCATTTATGCAAATGCATACTTTAGTCCAGTGAATAACAAAATTAATGAATTGAGGACGAAATTAGAAGAGAACTCATATACGAGTTGAAAAAAAAGTGCTACAATATGAAAAGCAAAATTGAAATGACGATTTCGGATTTATTTAGTCCCTCCTATCCCAAAAGTGAAGAACTGTGTCCAACTACCGACTCTCAAGTCATTACACAGGAAAAAAAATGCATATAGACATTTTAATTCATGAACAGCCTTATTAATCAGGTGGGAACACTTCATTTTATTAATCCAAAGATCGCAGGATCGAGGCCTGCCCCAGACATAAGAATTGCTCGGCCAATGGAAAGCCTGCTAATTTACAAAATGTAGCTTATCGCTATCCTGGAGAAACACTTGATCAGTCAGAATTAGAATCGACCAGTTAGCAAAAGGATGCTCAAATGGAGCTTTGCTAAAAAATGACAGGAAAGTGGTCAAATCAAGTGGAAATCAAAATTATTCGTTAATAACTAGCAACAATACCAAATGCCACTTACGGTGTGAACCAATGCAAGCCATTCTATAGAGTTTCTTCCTTTTTGAGAAGGTTTCGCGTACCTTATATTACTTGTTTACACAATTAGGTGTCTAAAATATTGAGAGCATATGGATCCAACTTTCCATCATCGCAGCATTGTATATTCTCTGTAGATCCTTCAATTCCCTATCCAGTAGCTGTGGCCTAAGAATTATATAGAGCAAATTGATTTACTTTATTACTTATTACTTGGTAATAAGCTATTAGTAATTACCTTATTACTATTACTACAGAAATTAGAGGAAGAATATATATGAAATAGATTTAAGAGCTATTTATTTTATAACTTACCTTGTGAGACGTTAGTGTGCGTATTTATTCAGCAGGAAAGCATCAATGATGGGAAAAAATATTCCACACTCTTGCTGCAACGTTTTTACACCTAAGGAAGGGAAGTAGAACTTTACTGGTAACAGTCAAAGACATTACTCTGATTCATTATGTTTAAACATTTGCCTTCAGATCTCGTGAACCTTGAGAAAAGACCCCAATCAAATTCAACACTAAAATCAGAACACTATTTATTGCACTTAGCGTTAATTTCTTCTCACAGAGAGAGGTATCATTATTAATAGTATTATAGATTTATTGTTGTTATTGCCAGTATGCAAAGTTTTCATATATCCATAGGCTATGTACATGGGTGTGGAATGAAAAACCAGCAACATTTTCATGAAATTCGGTGACACAGTAATTAAAATACCGAGTGAAAAAACACATTGCGGATTCTCTTTAGAAAGGATTCGACAACGAAATGAATAATATGTATTCAGACGTGAGACCAACGCCTAGCAAAAGAAATGTTTTCTTTTAAGCTGTACCAATGTACACACTTTCCTTGACAAAACCCAAGCATAGTCATGTACGCAAAAGAGTCAGTTTCAATTGCGAGAACTTTGACCATTGATTTATTCCATTCCTTCTGAGAGATTCAGAATGATTCCAAACACGAGATGATAGGAGCCGATCGAGTTTTCTCTTCACTTATTACAACAGGGACACCAGTAACTCCATATCTGACATGTGAAACTCTTCTTCAACACTCGCTTCACACTTATGTCGAGCAAAACACTTGCAGAAAGGGAACAGTCAGTGGAGGAGAAGGTAGGAAGGTGTAATATACGGACCAGAGTTATGAGGGACGGGATCAAAGGTCTACTGTCCATTCCAAACTCAGAAGGCACTTTTTGTTAATCGGTAACCTGCTTCTTAGCATTTACCTTTCTAGAGCGTTCTTTTGGCTAATGAACCAGCGTGAATTCGTTTATTTTCCACGGCTCCTGCGCAAATGCCGAGGTAGAAGGGAGAATATGCCTAGCATTTTAGATTAATGGAATTATCTTGGCAGAATTTGGGCGGCAAGCAAATCTTTCATTTAGTAACAGGAGAATTATAACTCTCCAGGCTTTCTGTAGCCAGGTTGCACACTGATCGTCAGAAAACTGCTTTCGAATAAAAAGGAAAGAATGTGCCGGAAGCGTTTCCGTGATACAAGAGTCGGTTTGCCACATTGGCAGACCTTATAAATGGAATTTAGAAACACTGCTGAAGTAAAAGCCGCTCCATTGAGATTCGCACGTGCCTTTCGAGATTGAAATAGGTGGTAGAAATGGAAGTGTCAGTTGACCCGGTGGAAGTGTGGTCTTGTAGGGAACGGTGAGTGCCAAACTGAGGACAGAGTATTGGATCAGTTTTAAGCTGGGAAGAGGTATGTGGCCAGACTGGAAGTTGACGATAGGGGTGGCACGGGAGTGCTGCCATCTTCCGCGTTCGCGCGCACACTCACACAGTCAGGACGTGCACAACACACGACGGCAGAGAAGGAATTAATAAAAAAAAGGACAGCCACAATAGAGCACACACTTCGAGAAACAGTCGAAGATTTTCACAGTTATGTACTTATTTTGACGATGAATAACACAGACCGTGGAGCCTAAATGTTTTCGCCTTATGTCCCAATACGGCGTATTCAAATTTCTACAAATCACAGCTCTGGAATGCCGTAAAAGCTAAGGGCAACGACTGACAATTAACGTAATTACATCGATACGTCACAGATCTGCTGCCCCGAGTCGGGATGGCTACCCTGTTGAGCGCGTTTCCCGTTCACTCATGGGCAAAACAGGTGACTGCTGGAAATATCTCTGCATGAATGACTGCAATGACCCACCATAGCTACATTTTTGCGTCAATGTAGACCTATAATCTAGAGCGTAAGTTAAGTATAAACATTGCTAGATAATGGCCGCTTATATCAATATATAACAACACAGGAAAATTCAATATACACTATAGTTCACGCATGTGATACACCTAAAAAATCAACAATTGGATTTTTCCATCAGTCACGCTGAAGTTCCCGACTCAAAATGTTCTGTGACGTATTAAAAACCCAGTCCGCCTTATTCAAAGCCAAAATGAAAGGCGGTACCTACATAAAACACGTAGCAAGTGCTGATTGGTGTAGTAAGTGGTAGGTACACACGGAGAAAGTTATATTATTCTTTACGATATCTGTTGTAGACATAAATTAGCATCAACAAGGTAATGAGAGAAGCCATCGTATTCAAACGGTCTCCAAAAGCTTTCACGACCTGTTTTATGGCCCATCTCTTTCAGGCCCGATAAATTAAATCACATTCTTATAGTTTTATTGAGGTAAAAATATTTTGGTTTTTGAGCAAAAAATCACATTTTTGATGGACAAAAATATACATTATCATTAAATATTAACTAAAGATTTTATCCTCCTCGAGGATTATTATTGAACATCCGTTAAAACGTTAATGATGGCTCAGATAGTTTTAACTTTTCGTGAGAGAACAAAAGAAATATTGCAATTAAACATGGGGAAGTTACGTCACAGAGCATCGAATACTCCGGTAGGCACACACCATATTTATCAACATGCTTAACATGCTTGATATTGTTATTTTTCAGGAGTCACAAAATATTTTTTCCATTTTTCAAAATTGCTCCGCCTTGTAGGAACGCAGAGATTTAATTTTTAACAGTGAGAGATGGACTTAATTGCAGACAACATATTGAATATTTACGTTTCATTTAATCCGTAACAAGCCATGTACATACCAGTATTTATGCAAAAAATTAACCGAGAACTTACGTTTTAACGATTGAATTCTTTAAACATTGTGATGGTCAAGGGTCCATTTTGGGCTTTGTATATCTACGTTTCATAATTATGAAATGCATGTTTGGAATGTACGGGTACAGTTAATGTTAGTTTTTTATATTCTTGAACCTCTCAAACTAGGAACACATCAATCTACCGCTGACAGCTCGTAATTTAAATATAGGTAGGTTAATAGCTTCTTTTTTATAATTATCAAACTCTTAATGGTATTATTAAAAACATCATAAACACAATTTACACTCTAAAAAGTGTTAGTAGATTTAACAGATAGTGTCCCAAAAGCTTTGACCAATAAAAAGACTGGAATACATCTCCCTTTAATGCTAGAACGACGTTTTTCTTAATTTCTAAGTGCTAAAAACTTAAGTGATTATCATTTCAATTAGGCCATTTCACTATATTTTTTTACTCTCTGGTGTATTTAAAGTTAATATATAGTTTCCAAAATTTGATTTTCCAGTTTCGGAAGATTTTTAATTTCACTCTTTCACTGACAGACTTCAATGTGTAATGCAAACGTTTACAGTTTTAATCACATTTAAATTACAATCCCTGCGGACAGAAATTTAATATGAACGTGAGGAAGGGGACATTCATCTTTATGATGCAAAATGAAACATTTTACGGTAGACATCGTTAGACACAAAATTACAATGAATTACATTTTCTTGATCCGCGTAAATTTAATGAGTAGCCATTGAGTGATTTGATGCTGAAAACGATAAATGCACTTGAAGATAAAGAAAGGTTTATATAAACAAAAGTTAAAGGTAAATCAGAGAGTACCAAAATATATTTGTTAGCATTGCACGTATAGTGAGACACCACTCTTTGTAGCTCTAATTTATGGGATATTAATTTACTTTTGCCCCTATCTCGATGGAAAAAAGTATGCGGACTAGACTGATCGTAAACTCACTACATGGGAACGAATCGATTTAATTGCAGAAAGCTAGTGACTATGGACAGAAAAGGTATAGAAATGAATAAATCTGACTATCAAAGTTTTCAAGCATTTTAGTTTTTTTAAAGCTTATTCCAACGGTTTATGTCCAGTTATTCCTAAGAAAATAGTGTTGATTGGTGTTCATAAACTTGCAATTTCGCGAATTATTTATTTACTATTCACAGCTAATCTGACTTGCATTTTTATGCTATATCCTTCTATTAGCTATAATAAATAGAATATTAAAACTGAGTTCGCTAACTTGAGGGAATCTCTACGCAAAAGAACGTTTATGGAGGTTTACGGTAATGTCAAAAGAGAATATTCTTCGTGGTTTTAACGTAAACAGGGATATTAATTCAATTAAAATACTTTGATGAATTATCCACTGAAGTCTACAGTCTCTGTCAATGGAATTTCGGAAAACATTCCATCGAAAGATGCTTATATCACCTCAAAGTTGACAATATTCCTTTCAGTAATCCCCAGTATTACACAAGAGCGAATTAAGTATATTCCAAGGATTCACATATTCGGGGCAGATGTATTCAGGTTCTTCCAGTGTTTCATATAAATTGTTTTTGGATTATTTGGCGCAGAGTTATCTCAAGATGGACGCTTAAAATTGTGACCAAATGACTCTCGCAAAATCTTAGGTATATTTCCGTATTGAATGCCACGCTCGCATACAGCTACCGATGACAGCAAAGTTGTGATACTGGATCCTGGATCTGTAGGTGTAAGGAGCTAGATATATTCTAAGAAATGCTCAAATAATACACGATGGGATTTGTTGTGGAATATATGAAGTTCCTACGCCCGCAAACAAATGAGGGAAGTGAAAGGAAACTAAATTTGGATTTATTTGGAACGCACATTAAAAGATAGGTACGTAACAAGAATGTTTTAATTACGGTACGGCAGAGGCAGCAACCATTCAAATAAAAGCAAATGGAAAGTTGAAGCTTGTTAGTTCCGATCTTTTCCTGCAAATACTTGCTAATAATTGAGAAAATGGAATTAATGCAAAGGGCTAACTTAATTTACGCAATTGAGAAGCGAGTGGCACTTGGAAAATTCGATACTTGCAATTGCACAGATGAAGGTACACTGCAAGAACAAATAAATATGGAAACGAGAAAATGGGTATCCTACGGAAATTTAAGCATCTATAAACTTCTTCTAGTGCTAAACTCAAGTTACAGAAAACAACCACGATTTAACATTACTGATCCAAGTCTCCCCTTGCCATTTCGAAATTCAAATTTCATATTTTGAAATGCTTTAATTTCAATGATCAGGGTCAATCAGAAACTCATAGAGACAAAAGCCATTTTTTTAGGCTCCCAAGGTATTTAAAAAAATAAATAGGGGTAGTTAGGGGCATTAAAAGTCTAACGTGGGGCCTTTCGTGAAGGAAAGGGTCGGAATAAATTACTTCCGGGTTGCGTGCTGGTACCAAGTAAAAACTTTGATAATGTTAGCTCAAAGAACTCTTTTTCTCATTATTCTACGCTAAATTGTATGGGTTCTGTCCACGTAACTCAAGTGCTTCCGATAACCCAACTTCTCAGGGTTAGAATAATGAAATGAAAGATATTTGGCCCTGAAATTGTAACTAGTGGTATTATCGCCTGAAAAAACAAAAACATTTACTTCCTCGTGATAAATGACATAAATGAACCGGATTTTTTCTCCAAAATGATTTTTAATTGAGTTCATTGATAAAACTATAAATCATTGTGATGTAGCATATTATTGAAGTACTAAGTCCTAGACTTCAGATGAGTATCTTGAGTTTCGCGTCCACTTAAATACATTCATTCTTTGGTGACTCCCAGGTTATACATATTTTTTGATTTTATTGCAGTTTTAAAAATGGGAGTCATTATCTTTTCTGAACAATTCCCTCCAGCAAATATGGAAAATAATTATTCATGGTTTAATTACGTTTACTAACTGTGCCATTACCGAACGCACTGGCTTACTTGTAGGTACAAGGTGTTCTGAACTATTTTCTTTACTTTATGTGATAATAATTGAGGCTGCAACTAATTATTAGGACCAAAGCAGCCCATTGCAAATATGTACTTTGCTCCTAATACTCTCTTGAAAAAATAGGTAAATGCTACGAAGCAAAGTCAATTTTTAAACACTGAAAAATAATAAATGTCCTAGTTATCTCCCAGCATGAACAGTAAAATAAAGTCTTCTCTCGACTGTAGAAGATTTAAAAATCTGATTTAACAATCGTAACATATTGCAAATCGCAACGATAAATATTTTGTTCAATTTAAGAGAAATGAAAAAATGATTCGGGACAATGCGATATTTTGATTTAAACATTTTCTTAGTTATTGCAACGCATTCTTAGTAAATTAATTTTACACGTGAAACATATTCAAAATAAAAATGTGGCTTCGATCAAATTTAGATTATTAATCTTAATGATGCCTTGGATAATCACGATAAAAAATAGATTTGGAGATAAATTACTAGCGACCAAAAATTAAGCAACTACACTCTTTTAAGATGGCGGGAGTCTCATACCTCAATGAATTATGCCAACGCGACTTCAGCTATGACTTTGTCTTTAATTTGCACGATTAGTATCTTTTCACTACTTGTATTATTAGGTAATTTTACACCAGAAAAATAAATTCTTTAAACTGAATCCTATTCAATGTCACTCTCACAAACTAAATATAATTCATTTACTTTAAAGATTTATCTATCTACCTATTTATGACGAACAAGATAGGTACATTTTTCTTTGTAGACAAACTGGAGACATGCATCTTCGAGATACTTTTAGTGAACTCATTTATCTAAGATGCTATAGTTAAAATTTGCCGGGAGATTGTTGTGAGTGATTCTGAAGAGAAATGATCCACATAGGATATTTATTAAAGTAAAGGCATATTAAGCTTGTCCAAAAACTATATCCTACAGTGAGAGAAATAACCATTGACTGCATACTTGTTTTATCCATTTAAAATTCAAAATTCACCTCGAACTATTTATGCTTTACTTTAATCACTAATGGAAGAATTTTCGCGGGTGATCTCAGTGCCTCAGCAACAATCACCAAGTCTTCATTGTTGGTAAAGAAAAATAACTTTTTCGCTGATGCATTCTTTTCTAATTACTTGGCCAAGCTGACAGCTGGACTTAGATTTAAGTCAATCACCGATTTAAGAACATCGAGAACACTCGTAAGCCTTATTAAACGTTTTAGCACTAAGAGATTCACTGCAGAGGGGGTTGATTAAAGTCTCTCACGTCCAATTATCCACATGTTACTTGAGAAAAACCGTTTTTTTTGCACGTTGAAAACAAAAGTTATCACATAAAATTGCGGAGCAATTTTCAAAA
This sequence comes from Calopteryx splendens, assembly GCA_002093875.1. Classification (NCBI taxonomy): domain Eukaryota; kingdom Metazoa; phylum Arthropoda; class Insecta; order Odonata; family Calopterygidae; genus Calopteryx; species Calopteryx splendens. The sequence continues at coordinate 123,364 of LYUA01000647.1, forward strand.
CATTTAAATTTGCTAGTAGTTTTCAATTTCAGGGAACAAATTTTTAAGGTAGGTCAGCGAAATGAGTTACTCACTGTGCAATGACACTGTACCGCAAATTGTTTATACAGTCGATAAAACCAGTTTTTATTTAACTGTTTCTGAGGCTACGAATAGTTGAAAGAAAATTATACTTCGACCAATGCAATTAAGAACCTCATCCTGCTCGACGTTTTATTTTTAGCGTTGACGAGCGTAGGAAATGAATCAATGCATGAAAATGCCGTGTCGATAACTCCTGCGGCCGAGGATTCAATTGAAAGACATAATTCGTTCGTCCGTTGAGTGTCAGCGGGAGTATAATTTTTTTGAAGGTGTATTATGGCAGTGCGCTAAATAGGTACGTAGAGGCCGCTGCTAAATCGACGATGCTGCTATTCTGTTTCTTATTAGCGCTAATAAACGCAGCGTTCTGTATGCTGACACAATGTATAGCACTTATACACTCATCCATGCTTAACACACATGTTCCAGTAGGAACTTCCAGTTTTTGACAATTTAACCGGCAAACAAAATTCAAAGATCATGAAAAAATTTCTTCCTTCTCAGGTTCCGAAATTCGGGCTTCACACTTCTCGAGCATTTTCTCAGTGGCAGCAATCTGCTCACCGAAAAGAGCCTTCAAAGGAGCCTTTGTAAAGAGTGTATTCGTGAAAACATTCAAAATTTCGCATTCTCTCACAAGCATCCTTAATCACACAGCACACTAATTTATTCACTCAGTCGATTACTTTCAAGTTCTTAAATACAGGTATTTCCTTTGCTTCCAAAGCAGTTCTGATTCAATCATACAATCAATTTCGAACCACCTACCACTTTTAATTATTTCTCTAAATGATATCCAACCTCACCGAACCGCACATACATTCACACGCTCGTTTAAATTCTAGTTTGGCAAACGCATTGTTCTATTACTTTAACGTATTGCTTTCGTTTTGACATACACACATAATATTTCTTCAGAGTGACAGCCTTAGGAAGTAAAGGGTCTCTTTCGCTTAAAAGTTATCGGCACAAGGAAAAAAAATCCACCGTGCACCGTCACCACGTGACTGTTTAATTTCTTTCCTTCGTCGGTGCATGCCGCTGCAACCAACAAACGGAAGAAATCTTGGCGCGAAGACTGTTGGAATGACGACGTGAAGACAATCACTAACAAAACTATTTTGTTTTTTTTTAACAATAGCGAGCTCACATTCCTTGCTAACGAAGGCGCGATGCTTAAACCAAATGAGAGCAAAACCCACCACAACCACCGCGATTTGGGTTTTCACGGTCCACTTGCTGCACACTATTCCTTTCTACGACTACGCCACCGAGCTGCCAAAGCGTCACTATGACTCATTTAACTGCTGCTGCACGCGTTTCTGTTAAATATTATTACTCCCACTTTCAAGTGGACCGCAGCTGACTAACCTCACCATATGTCACACTATCACTCCGACTGCCCCCACCGTCGCCTAGAGGAGTGTCTCCAACTGCGAGTCCGCCTTCTTTTGGGGTTTTCTCTGCACCGCGCGCTGGAGGGCGTCGGCCGCGGAACCTCCGGACCCTCCTTCGATGGCAAACGGGAAGACAGTTAACCTTCTCCAACCTCGACCCTGGGCGAACCGCGGGGTCCCAGCACTCCCAACTCCTCCACCCTTGGAGGACGACGCGACCCCCTCAGGCTTCCCGCCGCTCCTGGGGTCCACTCCGCCGCCGCCGCCGCCCCCGTCACCCTGCTCGCCTCATCCGGCCCCCAGTAGGCACAGCGACGATGCCCACTCCGAGCGGAGGAGCTCCTCGAGGCGGGCCGCGAACGCCCCGGCGGCTCCCCCGCCCCCGACCGCCCCCGCGACGGCCAGGGGCGACTGGGGTGAGACGGAGAGGACAACCCTTCGACTCCCACCCCCTTCCCGCAGCCTCCACTCCAGCTCCGTCCCCGATGCCGTAGGTGTCCTGCGAGGGGCGGGTTGGGCCTCACTCCTGGGGGCCTCATCAGCCTTGGATCATAGCGCCGAGTCGAACACTTGAAGAGACCTCGTGATAACCTCATCCTGAGAGAGGAAGAGAGAGAGGAGGATGAGAATGAATCATGATCCACTTTAACACACTAAAAATAGAATAGAATTGAATGGGATCTCAAACACAGGGCCACTTTGGAGTTACAGCTCAAAGCGCAGTGGTGGTTTTTAGGTTTTATTAACTTGTCTACTGTCATTTAGTAAACAGAGACGATTGATTAAATTTTATTATTACGTTTAAGAAGCTATTAACTAAGCATAATTGTAGCATAGATTCAAGTATTTGTATCGGAAATGCAATTTTTTCAAGATTGAATTAGTAATTACAAACTGAAACCACTAAAAGGAATCTACCTACAATTGTAGAGGCACTATAAACTGTCAATTCCATGATCCTTTATAAAGTGGATCTATAAATCATTATGAGACTTCATTATGACGCTTTGAAAATGATATTTTCTCGCAAACACACTACCAGGTTTAAAGATTCAGTTAATATTATAGTTGCGATGCTATAAAGGAGCGAGGGTTCAGTATTTGGCGAACAAAGGTAATTTTTTCTTGCTAGTAAAATATTTTGAAGTAAATCATATAAATTTTCTGATTTTAAATGTTAAAGAAACTATGCATAAGAAGTCTCATGAATTACCAATGACAAGCATATTTGCTCTGAGAAGTGCATTCTTTTAAGTATGGAAGTGTAGTCAGACGGAATGAATGGGGCATGCAAAATTAATATAATTTAACTCATAAGTATCCTGTAAAAGCAGTAGTCTTGATGTCAATTTACGCGAAAACCTTAATTTGAAGATCATTAGTTCTGTCGGATCGCAATTACGTGAATTCACTAAAAATTCAATTAGTAAGCCTTCACGGATCTATTACGCCGAGAAATTCTACGGAGTAGTTAGTCTCTTCTCTGTTTATCACCGAGCTTTCAGAAATTCGCGTAATTTAATGGGTTTCTAATTCCTCGGTGTATAATTTTCCTCTGTCAAAAGAGATTTTTCAAGTAGCCAAGCGAAGTCACTGCCTTGTATTTCAGAATTATTTCAAGCAGCAAGTGAAGGAATACCCTTTTCCAAATACAGATTTATGATTTATAGCCTCTAGACTAGCCACAAACATCATGTCTAAGTATTATATAGGACCTCTAGTTTGGCCATGAGGTAAATAAATAGCAAAATGGTTTCAATGGCCAATATT
>LYUA01000647.1:204080-214663 GCA_002093875.1 Calopteryx splendens
ACTAATACCATTGATTCCAAAAGTCGATCCCTGAAAGGTTCACAAATGACGACATCTGATGAAACAATTTCCCACCCTTTTCTGAAACATGATCAGTTATCTTTGAGGAGAAATGTTTTATTAATTCCACTCATCACATTCTACTACTAATTCCTAATTGGCTTAAGGATCCTGAGGCATTGGTCCACACGCGTGTGCCATCCCAAGCGCGATAGCGTTGCGCCGAAAGGGAGCTTAACGCGAAGCAATTCTCGCTGATTCACTCCCTCGCCTTTGGACAGTGCGTCCCTCACTGCCTCTATCATCCCCCCCCATTCCACCCACCCCCCACGATAGGTATCTCCTCACCAATATCCTCGGGTATATGCTATTCTCGTCGTCCATTCCTATCCCCTGGCATCGCACTAAACCAATAGGCGGTCGCATTTGGCTGCTCCATGTCCGTCATCTTGGGATACCCATATGGCCCGGCGAAGCCGCAAAAGCCCTGGATACCCCCGAGCTGAGAGCCTCCCTTTCGCCCAGCCGAGCCCCCGCAACAAATGCCCCCCCCCAAACCCTCACCGACCTTCCATCCCACGGCATCCCATCCGCACCACACACACGTCCTCCCGCCTCACGACCTCCGACGCTCGCGCGACTTGTACCCCACCTCACGCTCCCCACCGCGTCATCTGCTTCCCTCCTACGCCTTTTCCTGCTCTCTCCCACCCTCGAGAAAGCCTCTCTCCACCCCACTTCCCTCATATTTTATCTTACGACCCGGTTTCCCTTTCCTCTTCAAGAATTTTTCGACCGAAAGATTCTTCCGAGGCCGGGGGAGGCCCGGGGAGTAGGGAGGGAGAGCATGAACTGAAGAGCCCGAGGAAGGGATGACTGTTTTGACGCTCGTGGGGCTAGCGGTCGACGTGGTGAAAGAGAGCGGAACTCATTTGCCGATGGGTTTGCATGAGGATCTCTTTTTATTACATTTTTTTGACAAACGAGAGAGGGAGCGAAAGGCGGACCCACCAAGATGACATAACTTTCCATCGGTCATCGGATGACGTTTTCACTCTCCTCGTTTTGGAATACGCTAGCTGGCTATTCGTAAGATGAAAATATCGAGATGGAGAGAAAAAAAATCTCCCGAAAATTCTATATGGTTTTTCCTTTTTTTCAGATGAATGCCAATTGAAGCGGCAAATAATCATTTCTCTAAAGCAGGCCAAAAAAATGCGAAAGACAGACAGTAGTAATCGTTCACGTGACCATGAACTGAGGGACTCCACAATGGATTTTAGATGATTTCAGATTTACGATTACTACATTTGAGATGGAATGAATACTCGTTCAATCAGTAAGCAAAGAAATTGAAAGTGCGATTTGATAGGCGTGAGAAGGGAACCGTTTGCCTACTGCAAGCCGCTTTTGAAATCAAGCAGAATGGTGGAAAAAACTTTTACCTTCAAGTTCTCTTTTTTCTGGTGTATATTGCACTCATAAAAACCACATAGACGTTCGTGTGGGTACGGGATCCTGATGTAAAACCCGGATTTCAATTTCCAGGGTCCCATTAATTGCACGTGTTCTGTGTGCATTAGGGCTACCACTATATTGAATCCTGGATTATAACTAGCGAATAGGAAGAACCTATTATATTTGAAAGTTCTTCTATAAACATGCCACGCAATCTCAGAGGAAATAAATAATATAATATAACCTGTATCATATAAATTTAATGGTTTACCAAAACTCGTGTTTAAAACCAATGGGTTAACATGAATAAAATAAAAAAAGGCAAAGCAATTATTCACTTTTCTTGAAATATGAGAGTTCTGTATTCTGCAAATACCATTAATATCGGAAGAATAAAAATATCCCGAGTATTATAATCCATGAATTAATTGCTACATTCAAAAATCAATTTTTGGTCGCGCTCGCTCTTTGTGACCGGCTATTAATTTCAATACGATTGTCGACCCTCATTCCCTAAATTTACCTTTCCCAAACATTCGAGAAATATTTCAGTTATTCATTCAATGGGCATTAAACTACAAAAAGGTTGTTTTTTATTTAAATGCTGGTGGTATACTGTTCTATTTGATAAAAATATGAAAATTTGATGCCGAAATGTCCATTATTAAAGCACAATTTAACACTTTTTGTGTTTTGTATTAGGCACTGTAAAATGCAATTTATATTTCTGGGATGGGTGGGTGAGATTAGTGAAATTACATTTTTTTTAAGTGAAATTATTTCCCTTCCGGATTCAAGATTTTATCACGTAGGGGGGAATAATAAGTATCTAGACGATTATTAATATATAGAATAATAATGAAACCTATTTCAAGTTTTTAACTAGTAATATTGAATTTTTTTATAAATTTTTATAAATATGTCTATTATATTCTTAGATAAATCATATTGAATAACTATCGAAACCTTTCTGCGGTTCCAAAATTTAAGGAGTTAAGAATTAATTTTAAAAATGGAGTCAGATAAGTGCATTGGCGTTTGTTTCAAAATTAAATTATTTTTTCGATTAATGCGTAAAAATAATTAGAAAGTTTTATAGCAAAGAATAATTTAATTAATTTAATTTAAATTACTGAAGTATAAAAGTTTAGAAAATAGAAAGAGAAAATACCTCATCTGCCATCCAAAATGTCTTCGGGGATAAAATCGAAATAACTGTTAGGTTAAATTTGTTCCATTAAATGATCATAGGGTAAAAGTGTTGGGAAATATCGAATACTGTTAATTAGGCATCTAACATGTATAACTCTAGCGAAACTGTTATTGAACGATTTCACTACTATTACAAGAACTGAACTTACCAAAACCAAATCCATTAAAACTTTACTCCATTCGTGACCTGTTGACTCCCGATGAGAGGGTTACAGAAAATAGTTACGACACAAAAATTTAATTGGGCATAGTTGTATATGCGAAAAAAACACAAATAATTGATTCGATAGTTTTGTCATTTAAAACGGATTATCTCAACAAAATTCATCACATGTTAGTCATTTAGACTTGAGTTCTGAACTGAATATTCCTGGAATTGTAAAAGCAGAAGAATAATTGTATGACAGTGTAAAGTAATTGTTCTCACGTAAATTTAGTACTTTTTAAAAATTTTACCTTACTTCACAAGTGGCGAGATAAAAATCGAACGTCTGTCAGACTCATATTTTCCAAGTTATTTAATTTCTTCCCCCCTCAATTCTTTCCATGATTGGCAACAGTTACAAAACCTAACGCTTTATCTTCAATAAAGCTCCTAAACTTTGAGGAAATGTTTGAAATCCAAGTGTTTGGAATTTCGCTTTAAGTAGAGCGTATTGACACAAATTTTTGAGCGCGTTATAGGGGGCTCGGTTTTAGAGAGGTTTTGAGGGCGGAAACGTCGAGGGCCCAATACGAGGACCCATCGTATGTTCTTCGCGAACACTCTCTCTCCGCAACGCCGAGGGTTTTTTTTCTCTTTCCAAAAGTTTTCAAAGCTGAACTTTAATTTCAAACGTCTGTTTAATATCTGTACTCTCTTAGTAAAGTTCGTGGACATTGTGCGTATGATAATTAGTAAAAAAACGAGTAAGTCAAAATGGAAGATTAAGAAATCTAACTAGCACTGGGAAAGGCTTCAAACTTATCAAATTTTATTTTATGTTCAGGAAGCAATGGAAAAATGTCACCATTGACTTTTTATTTTAGCCCACCCAGCCAAAACCTACCACGTCCCCACACACGTGTCCACCTTCCTCTCTCTGTCTCCCTATCATGTCCCTCGTGGCTTACCTCTCCCTCGCTCCACTCACATTTCGGTCCAGCACGGATCCCAACATGAACCCATCGTCTACCTCACCCACCCAACCTCACTCGTCTCCTCCATCTCTCTCCTCTGGGCCCTCACACCTCACTTTAGATTGACTGCCTCAACGCAGATCCGTAGGATGTCATGCGGCCCCCTTCCCACCGCATCGAATGGCCTTCCTTCCGCATCGCTTCAACTGTATCGTCCCTTCCCGGACTCGCCCCTCCCGACTCGCCCCTTTCGCCCTTCATTGCTCTTCCACGCTCCATGTACGGGTAATAACGGCATTAAGCCACACCGACGTGTCCCTCTCCCTTTGCCCCAACCCTCGTCCTCCCCTTTTCTTCTACATCGCCTCTAGCACGTCGGCTCGGGCTCATGTGGTCGAGGCCCGGCGTGTATGTGACCGTGTGGCGGGGGTGTGCGGACGAGAGGGTTTCTCCTAGCGTAAAGTGGTTCCGCGTAAAAGCCCTTTAGGTTCATTTTCCATTTGCCCGCACTGTTCGGGAAACCCAATTTCTTTTCGCCGCGCCAAATGGATCCAAACGGGGGATATAGGTTTCAAGACATTCGCTCCTTTTTTTTCTCTAAAGCCACCCTCGATCTTTTCCATCCCGCCGTCTCCTCGACATTCCCGCGTGTGGCACTTAAAAGCGTTGACTTTTTGGCTCCAAACCGTTAATCTTTATGCCATCCTTGACTTCGATAATCGAGGGAAAAAGAGTTTTCGAAGCAACGCAAAAAAGTTAATGTTTGGTAACTCGAAAGCAGCTTACCTTGTTTCACCGTGTTGAAATATAGAGTAAAAATTATGGTCTCACGTCAGAATGTGAGCAATTATCAAAATGATCATTTATGATGTTATATGAATCAATGTTAGAAGAATAAGAATGAAGCATTTTGTGCCTGAATTGATACCTGATCTAACAATTGCCTACTGAATCTGAGTCCCCTATGAACTTGGAAAAAAAAACAACACATGAATAATTTTTTGTCATGGCGTAGACTGGGATATTTCACATTCACAAACTTCTACTGAATATTAGTCTAGCATGCATTAAAGCGGAAATTTAATAAAAACGGTTTTTATTTTAGCTAGACCGCGGGTGAAAAATAGACAACATCTGTGCGCCGTGAATTACCTGTACCCGCCTACCTTTATTACATCGCAGGTGGCGGACATCATATTTCTAAAGGGGCAAGCAGGTATAGGAGCCATCTAATCCTAGACCTCTCCCCTTGCCCCACTCTTCCTCCTTTGCCCTCTCCCGTTTCAGGAGCGCCACGTTCCATAGTATATATTTCCAGCTACGGTGACCTTGGCAGCCGAAGGGTCATTTCCGAGGGTACCGCCAGATATCCCAACGGTTAAGCCCATCTGGCGATAGCAAAACTTACAAACCCTTCCACCTTTCTTTTTTGCCCATACCTTAACAAACTGAGAGGGAGGTTGAGAGGATATTCCTTCCACAACAGCCCTTCCCTCAATGCACAAGCGCTCATGCCGCCCAGGGCGTACGTTGGAGCGCTTAGACCACCCCAACGCGGGCAGGAAGTGGGTGTAAAACAATTGTGCCGCGTAGGAGGAATGCGAAGGACGAGGTTGGAAATTGCTTCCGTGAATTTTCGGTTTGTGCGAGAGTAGCGGATTGTCCAGGAAGTGGTAAGTGGAGAGGAAATTTACTTTGGAGTTGGGATCGCGAAGACTCCAATTTCGGAGATTCCGAGTGATGCATGTGACTCGGGACGAAACTCTAAGGAGTGCCAGAACCCCGGGAGTGGTTCCACGCCAGTGGATGCTTTTCTTTTTATTCACCGACGGTGGCTATGATTTCTCACGTCTGCTAAATTACAGTACATATATCGAACAGGAAGCAGCGTGGAATCCCAAGATGAAAAATTCATGAATTCAAAAAGGTAGAAGGGAGTGCTCCTTATAGTTTCATCATAGACTGGTTATTACAGAGGAAGGTAAAAGGCTATAAACGCTCTCTTAAAACAACAGAAAGACCCATGAAAAGAGTACAAAAAAATTTGGATGCTTCTTCAATGCATTAATGCTTCATTTTTATTTTTCCTTTTAAGGTAAATGCCTGAACATGGCTATGCACAAAATTAAGAGCTGTGGCATCGTCACGAATATTGTGTACACAAATTATATATCATTAATCAGGATCCACAGGCAAGCGTGTAACAGAGGGCGTTAGAAGGCCAGCCTTTAACTATGTAATTGTGTCTATTATTCTGTACTCATTTAAGAACAGAGCAGATAAAGACAAGGGATCTTCAAAATGGGGTACTTACCTCAGATTATTAGAGTGAATAACAAGTATGAAAATTTATCTGTGGAGGAGTCAGTTACTCTTATTTTTGCATGGATTATCTTTTATACCAATAAAAACTGGGATATTAATGATTCCCTAGGTTTCTGAAGTAAACTAGACCGCCTTTCTAGTATGACTTGCTCTCTTAATGGCTTGAAGAATTATCATCCTGGATTTTCCAATGTGGAATTTCCAGTCTCATCACTCCCTTTTCTGGCAATACATTTAGAAAAACCTAGAGGATCCTCTTTTAATAAGTTATCAATTTAAAAAAAATTGAACTCTTATCTAAATTGACTAAAATTGAACTCTTATCTAAATTACTGCTTTGATACCTATATACACGTGCATACTAAACTTTTATCATATGAAACATAATGTAGCTTACGATTGTAAATTAATTACGGTTTATGTATTTGACTACTAAATCATGCACTTATCTTGTGATTAACCAAAACATAAATTCATTGATTCTTAATACTTTGTTACTTGATACTTTAAAATGTACAAGCAAAAACCATTATTTTTATCCCTTTAACTGGTGAGGTATATTTGCTCGCTGTGGATTAAAAATTGTACATCTTTATAAATAATGTTGAAAAAACAATCTTAATTCATAAGTTCACGAGCATTATTCATTGTCAATGAGAACTAATTTTCAGCATGGACTGAATTGCAGTTTCAGTCCGTAGTTAAACACTGATGTGTTAAATTATGGACTGAAGCTGAAATTCTCAAATATACTAATATACTAGTAAAATAGAAATAATACTAATAAGAAATTTATTGAAATGAACGAGTCATTTTATTTTTTAATCATCTCTAATAATTCTATGCATAAATTTCACACAAGTTCTCGAATGGTTTATTGTTGGTTTAATGACGTCGTCGGTTCTAAGCTGACAGTAGTCAAGAAAATAAATATATCCATCGATCTAAATTTACGAGGGTATCCTGTAATGCAATTTAACTTCATGAAAAATGTTAATTCATACAAAATTTAAAATAAGTTTAATATTTGAAAAAAATAGTATGCAAATTTTACAATACGTTCTGGTTGCAGAACATTGTATTTTTTACTCTTTGTCATTTATAATCATTATCAATTTGATCAGATACGATCATATTGGTGTCTTTGAATTTTCTATTAGGAAACAATATTTAAAAAAATTGCTATAAATAATTCAATAGAGATTTATCTCACATCCAGAGCCAGAGGAGTTATTTCTGAGCCAAGAATCGTGACCAACTCCTGACAGATCACAGTTTTGCAGGGAAAGCTGCGACTGACAACTAAATCACTCCCTGTCTTCTTCCTTCTCAACACCTAAGGCTAAATTTTCATCTTTGCCCCTTTGACTTTCGGCCAGGGTCTCTACATCCCAAAACAATACCGTCTAGGCATCCAATGATTCCTGTTCTTACCTTCCTCATCCCATTACCTATCTCCATCCATCTCGCCTAGCACTCACGCCATCCTATGACCTTCAAACCCTTATATCTCTCTCCTTTCCTTAATGGCGATATCCCACCGCTGTCGAGAGAGCGACCCATAATAGCGACTAAAATGAGTCTTTTTCTCCCCTTTTTTTCCCTTTCTCCTTACTTCTTCCTCCCTCGTCCTCACTCTTCCTTTTCCTTCCCCCCTTTTCCTTTCTGTTGAATTCTTGCCGCTGAATAATTCAAACGACAGAATATAGTGGCTTGCCTCTTTCTCTGCGTTGCATTCGGGTCCGTAATTACAGTCGTGAGAGTCCCATCCAGTCCGCTGTGGGAGGCATTCTCTCCCATTGAGAATAAAAAGGAGGGAAGGCACCACATTTAAGGGATTCCGCGCTTTTGATTCCCGACGGAAGTGTGTACCCTGGTTAGAGGAGAGAGAGAGGGACGCAGATAAGGTTGCCTCTCTTGACACGAAGGCAAAGGCGGGAGGAGGGGACAAAGCAAAAGTTACAACGCTAAGGGAATTCGTTTTCACGTGTCTAGTCCTCATTTTAACCCGCACAGTCGTTCCTTTTTTTGCGACTTACAGGGAGTTCGTGACATATATATAGTCCAATTTATTAATTACGTTTTAGCTACGTTTTTGAGTTTGCACTATCAGCGATCTGACTGCCTCATTGGATTACATATCATAGAACTGACTATAACACTCCTGGAGCGTGGAAGCCATTTTTAGGGAAAATATAAAATGGAATATTTTTATTAAGAACTATGGAAGAAATTACTCTCAAAAAAGGAAAAATGAAGTGTACCATAAGTGAAAAAAATTCAAATTCCTCCCACTAACCATATTTAGTAAGAATATTTCGACCAAACGAATACTAGAGAGACTAAATTTTGCTTGGAGCAAATAATGAGTGGCGAACGTAAAAACAAAATCTTGCATCCATGTATATTTTTATGGGGATAATCAAATATGCTCTGCAGCCTTTCAATCATATGGGTAGAAGCGTAACTAAAATATAATCAATTACTTAGTAACATGGGGGAATAACTGTTTTTACGCACAGAAAAATGATTCATTAATTTAAGCACAATTTTTTTATCATAAACAAACTAAATCTTTCATACAGATTAATTCTTGTTAGAATTTTCTAGAGGTAAAATTTGCATCTACAAAATACCCAGCAAGTTACCGTAAGGGTGTGTGGCATGGGGTGTTAGGGCACCAGCAGCGAATAAAAGAATAGGAGAAAAATGGTCTGTAAATGGAGGCATGAATTTACTCGTCAACGTTTTTCTCTCCCTGCGGTCTGGTCGTGTATCGTGTGAGAAAAATAAAACTTTTTTGATCTTTTGGTTCCACTGGCTATTCCTTTAATTTTATCACCATTTTCCTACTTACCCATGCAGGGTGGTGGTTGGATTATGAAACAAGTCCTTTAGGAATATAGTATTAAAATTGACAGAGGAAAAGTAAAATCCTAGTACTTGGGAGAGAGGAGCTGATGACAGATATATTAATTTGATGATAGAAACTAGAGCAAGAGGAATCCTTCACCTAACTCGGCAGCCGTATAAAACGGAGTGGGAAAAGCTCAACAGACATCACGCAAAAATAGCTCAAGCTAAGAAGTCGTTCATGAAACAAAGGCTACTACTATCGTCAAAGAACATATGGTCGCAAACAAGGAAGTAGTTTGACAAAACACTCGTTTGGAGCATCGAAGTCAATGGATTAGAGGCATAGATTATCGGTAAATTGGATCAGGGATGAACAGAAGATTTCGAAACATGGTGCTGGAGGAGAATGCTGAAGAGAAAATGCACAGATAAAGTGAGAACAGGAGCGAAGAAGTACATAAAAGAAGGGGAAAATACAGTACGGAGAACTCTATGGCAAAGAGTATCTAGGAATTGAATACGTCTTGAGGGACAAAGGATTAGTTACCAAAGTAACAGAAATGAAAATTGAAGGGTAGACCCAGCGAGGAAGATCAAAGGATAAGTACATAGAAAAATAAAGAAGGAAATAAAACAAAAGTTATCATGACATAAGGAAAACTTTGAATATGGAAGAATAGAAGTCTGTAGTCAACCAATCTCAGGATTGAAACATGATTTTCACCAAATTTTTACCATAAATTCTAAAGGCTCTATTAACTAAGAAAAAAATATTTCAATCATTATCTACATTTCAATGCTTACCAATGCACCAAAACCACAAAACTTATTATCATTTAAGTATAAAAGAACTCTTATTATAAATATTAATAGATTATTAGTTACAATACGCAATTGAGTTCTTCATCACGCTTAGTGGTTATTTAAAAAAATAAGAGAGATTAACTTTAGAGGCAAAATGTTTTTTGATACATTTCAACTTAGAATTTATTTTTTCATGTATCCTGTCCCTTACTTATCCAATGAGAATATAATATGGTGTATTTTTTCATTTGCTTCCTTGAAGACAATAAACGTGTCCTTTGAGGGATCATGGCAGTGCAACACTTTTTGCAGCCTTAGAAAAAATACGGTCGGAATAGAGTGGACATTTCCCATGCGTGTATCACGTACACATCTCTTTTCTCATCTCTTGGCTCATCCTCCCAACTTCCTCTGAACTCCGCCTTTAAATAAACTCTGGCTCTCCTTCTCTCACTCACCCTTCCTCAACCACCTTCTCATTCCGCAGCTTCCTATAGGCGCAAAGACCCTTCAGCTTGACACTTTATGGAGTTTTCGCGGAGATTTACCCTTTGCGTTGTCTCATACGGCCACTCGGAACGTTTCGGGGTGGAAATCAAAACTTTAATGTTGCCATTAGGCGTTTAATTACCAAACGTTTTTACTTTGGCACTTCTTTAACACAAATTTAGAATAATTTCGCAGCTGCTTTGAAAGAAATCAAGGAAAGAGGACAATGACCGCTCATACTAGTAACCGCTCGCACCAAAAAAAACATGAACCCATATCAAAACGCATATCATGCAAATTCTTACAGAAACTCAATTGCA